>JZKD02S2098960.1:0-18043 GCA_000966675.3 Picea glauca
GACATGCCACTGTATCATATTAATTGAAAGTAAAGATTACAACCTGATCGCCTTGATGTCGCAAGATTCCTTTCGATGGCTCTTGGCTCCAACACACACACTTGCTCAATCCTTGTATGAAGGAGATCAAATCCTATTGATAGACTTGCTAGAGTCTCCAATCTCCTGTTCAAGTTAAGTCCTTCACACAATTCTTTCACCAATTATCCAATGAATCTTGCTTCACCTTTTCCATGAGAATTCCATCAATATATAGGAGAGAATGAGATGGTTACTTAGATAATAATGATCCCACAATATCAGGGAATCCAATACAAGGATAACCATTTGAATGCCAACCCATTCTTCTAGAAGATTCCCTTCTAGAAACATCGAGAATTCATCTTTTTCCATGCTTTAGAGAAGTTTCGCACCCTAGCTATGTTACACAGTGCGAGAAGTTCGCACCCTAGCTTAAGGCAGCCTACGAGAATGGGTCATTCTCGCACCCTGGTATATTGGCAACCTGCGAACTCTCTTCAAAAGTATGTTTTCTGGGAAGAGATGAATGTCAATTTACTCAGGAGAAAGTTCTTATGAGGAGCCTGAGTACACCATCATCAATACATCATCATGATGACCAAAATCATGGGTAACACCCCATACCCGTTGCAAGAAGACCGTTGCTGAGATTTCCTATTTATCTTATCACGCCATGCCCGAAGAACACTTTTTCCAACTGACAAATTGAAGCTCACAGACTAGCAAGTGTCTATAGTGATCATCACACCCTTGTTATTCATTCTTGTGTAGTGCCTAAGATCATTGTAAACCCCAATTATTTTTCCAAGCGCGTATGTCTGACGAGCTCACCGCCATTGAAGAATCCATAACTGAAGTTCTTCTTGATTTAATGACTGAGAGAGTCATGTCAGAAATATGAATGTCCACTAGAGTCCAAGCATCATTGACGAGAGGAGTAGCAGCCTCCTCGTCGACTGCTCAAGCAGGAACATCTCGAGTCGGCGCATAAAGAAGAACCAAGCATAAAAACGATGTGGCAAGCACAAAGTTGGTTCCATCTATCCTACTTGCTTACATACCACCTCTGAGTGGTGTGACCAATAGAGACAGTGTGCCTAGAGACTTTGAGTACACCCTAGTCATTGCGTACCTACCGACAGGGGTACGCGTAGTCCGCATAGGCCAAGAAAAAATTGCAGCATTGAACTTTAGTGACATCAACCTGGGAGATCGTAAAGTTTACAGTACGCTTGCCCCGTATAAGTACCTAACCAAAACCAAGGGAAATAATTCGAATATCGTCCCTCAGCAATGGATGATGAACCTCGCACAGTCCACTTTGTTGAACGTGATGAAAATCCCGCACTTCGGTAGACACCAGGAAGTGAATGCATGTGTAAAGTTGTTGTTGTCCTGCTACCATGGAGGATACCTATGGTTGAACCGTCGCATCACTATGGATCCGACCTTGATCAATCGGATCACAGGGTTGAGCATGCAGGGCCCTAACCCACAGTATTTTTACCCTGGAAGACTTTAGACCGAGAATTAGCGCAGAGGATTAAAGAAACTTATGGAGATGTTGAGAAAGGTGCGCGAGGCTACAAGGTAGCTTCTATTGAGAAAGGTGCAGTGTGCCTCGCTTGTCAATTGATCGCAGGGAATTTGGTATGCAAGAATCGACCCACGCAAGTATCCAGCTTTGTAGTCGGCCTCGCAAGGAAGTGCACAGAGGGATTACAAATGAATTGGGCGAAGTACCTGGTGAATCAAATGGAGATTGACTACAGAGAAGCCCAGGATCAGGGGCATGAATTCCATTTCAACTGGCTCTTGATACTTATATATTTTGTTGCATGGGAGCTATCGGAAGGTGCAACCTTCCCAGACATCGACCCCTTTGAACCATTGGCTACAAAGTTCAGTACATTGTGGTACTCGAACGATATGAACAAGTAGTGGAAATCCAATGTTTTCTTCCATACCTACTACAACCAGTTGAATATCACCATCTAATCTGAGCCTCGGATGACCCCAAATACCCTCCATAGGTTTCGGCCCCTAATGAAGTTCAGCGTGGACTGCCACTTCATTTATATAACATCGCGCGCTGATGAGCACAAAGAACAACTTCAGTCTTATTATAAGCTGACAGAAGAAGACCTGGAGGAGATCACCAAGGAATGGTCGGCGGACCTCCTTGTCTCAACAGACCCTGTAGAAATGTATGATATTGATATCCCAGAAGATGCGCAGGATACACCTGGGCCTAGTAAGAAAAATAAAACAAAGAAGACAAAGAAAAATGAGGAAATCAAAGATGTTGACACTAGATCTGTAAGGACCGCTTCCATTACACCAGATCAAGGAGATAATGACGAATACTTAGAAGAGGTTGAACAAAAACCAGAAGACGAAGTAGAAATCATAAAGAAAAGAAAAGGTTCACCTCCGGAACCTTCCTCCCGGAAGAAATCAAAAGAAATCGTAACTAAGATGCAGACCACCCTCACTCCAGATGACTTCAATTTCCTCATTGCAGCTATGAATGAAGCTATAGAAGAGATAACATAAAAGAAGGAAGCTAATCAAGAGACAATGTACAACAGAATTGAGAGCAAGATCCAAGGAGTGCAGCAGGCACTTCAGTCTAGCCGCACAGTCTCCACTGCACCCTTGCCAGAAGGAACCACAGAAGAGGGAGATGAACCAGTTCAACTCTGCAAGATTGTTGACACAGTTGAAGTATGCCTTCGAAAAGTAGAGGAAGCAACAGCACAGGCCACCCAGGCCCTAAAGCAAGCACAGAAGGAAATCATCGAGCAACGCCAAGCTGCACAATAAGAGAAGGACGCCATCCAAGCGAAATTTGAAGAAGACAGAGCGAAGATTCAAAAAGAGAAAGAGTAGTTGCTCGTGAAGCAGGTTAGGATCGAAGAAGAAGTCAACAAATAATTTCTCTCTATGATCGGCTTAGAGAAGAAGGCAGAAGAACCCTTAGAACACCAAGTGATGAAGCTTGTTGAAGTTATTTAGCAACTTCAACAAAGAGTCGTGGACTTAGAGCTTCAGACCATACCAAGTACCCCACAAGAAGAGCGTGACCAGTGAGAAATGACTGCCTGGAGCACAGTAGAAAGGATTAAAGCACTCACTGAGGAATGCAAACAATTAAGTAGCAGAAGTGCGTAGATACATGAGAACCTAACCGAGAACCCAAAATTGCATAAATTGGAGTCGCAGCTCCAGGAGGCGAAGCATGAAGCCGAGAAGCTACAGGTACAACTGAAGGCCCTATCACCCATAGAGAAAATGAAGCGATCTCATGAGCAGCGCATCGCACAGCAGTAGATCCATATGATCCAGAGCAATGTAATGGAAGTAACTCAACAACTTCAACCTTTGCAATATAAGGCATGTCAGTTATTTATAGAGATTGAGAGCCAAGGAACAGAGCTGGAATAGGTCGTGAATATAGTAGAACAACGCCTAGAGGGACCAGTCAGTAACATGCTCGTACATGAATTCATCGAGCAAGAGGCAGTAGCAATGCAGCAGTGCGAGCCAAGCTCGAGGCGTTCGAAGTAGAATTGGTCAGACCTGAGTGACTTGGGATGAGTCACAGGTGAGTGTTGGGGGCATGTTGGCCCTTGACCAATTTTTGAGGAACACTTGGTCATATTTGACCATTTTTGGGACTTCGACACCCTATCGAAGGAACCGCACAAGATGAAGTAGAGATCACGGGATCTCAACCCACTTTGGGTCCTTTTTGGGTTTTGGGAATATGTAACGGGAAAGGAATGTTAGCCTGTGGGTTTACCCATGTTTAGGCCCACTTTTGTAATGTATAAATAGATATCTAAGCAATGTAGGTACGCGATGTGGTAAAGAAGATTGGCTAAGGGCTTAGTGCTAGAATTGATCTATGTGATTGACTTGCAGAGCTGAGTGCAAGTGTTGTAAGTGCTAGGTGCACAGATTGTAAGGAGGCTCTGTGCTAGATCTACTCGGGGAACGAGGATCTGGCGAGGTGTGTGCAGATCTCCTGTCCTATGTGGAGTAGGATTTTGATGGCTCTGTGTTGTAACCAGATTGACTGAAGCTAATAAAGAAGAATATTCGGTGGGCGTAGCCCCAGGGTGGGGGTGAACCACGTAAATATTGTGTGTTGTTCTTTGTGCTTATTCTTAGATGTTTTGTATTGCTAAGTTCTTAGGTGTGATTAGATAGAATCACTTATGCTTGGTGCTAGAGATGTATATTAATGCTATATATGATGTGTAGGAATGTGCTAAGTACTTGATCTACCAGATCTGATCTATCTTGTTGTTGCTAAGTGTTGAAATACCTTAGATCTAAGTGAATACTGCAGTGCTCTGTTCTTTCCACAAAGTATAATAAGGAATGTGTATTAATGAATGATCTAGGCTAAGTGCTTTCTAAGTGATATAATCACATATATGTGTCCCAACTAAGGTTGTGGACACCTGAGTCTTGCAACCACCCATGCCTCTACCTCGGGTGAGACTTCATCTACTTTGCAGGTGTTGTCAAAAGGGTTGGTAGTTAGGGTTTTTTTGGTGCGTTGTTGTAGTTTTGAACCTGGGTCTGCCCCTATCCCAACAAATCTTCAGCTGGGTGCGAAGATCAGTCTTGCAGCTGGGTGCGCAGGAAGGAGAGAGAAAGAGAGGAGAAGAAAGAAGATCTGCTAGCTGAGAGCACAGACAAGAATTGTATGCTTCATTTTAATATACTATAAAGCACAGTTATGTGGATGTATCCCTAGAGAGGGGGTGAACCACGTACATCTTGTGTTGTGTGTGATTGATGCTATCTTCTTTGCCATTTGATATATTGTTATTGCATTATTGTGTTAGATCTGATAGATAGTTGTGAGGAGTAGATCTAAGTTTATAAGTGATATATTAATGTTGTGTTGTTCTCCCATTAGATCCACTTGATATTCCCTTTGGTTGTAGACATCTCTGTCCTGCAACCACCCCATAGTTACTTCAGGTGAGACTGCATCTACCTCGTAGGTGTTGCCGAAAGGTCCAGTAGTTAGGGCTTGTTGGTGCGCTCTTAGATCTGAACCCTGGGTCTTCCCCTGTGCCAACAAATGGTTCTGTTATCGGGACAGGAATCTTCGTGAGGGAATCTCAAGGTGGTTTCCATCAAAAAAAGAGATTCGGAAGTGGATAGAATATCAAGAAAAGGACTTCCCTGAAGCCCAAAACAACAACCCTAATCTTAGTACAGAGGATTGGTTAGGAAGATATATCTTTACTGATATACATGAGATTTTCTTTGGAGGAATCCATCAAGAGCTATATGAGTGGCTAGCTAGGTTAGCAGATACCCAGTTTGAGATCAGATCTAGACCTCATGTGGTTTGAATGTCGGCGCTAATCAAGAAGGTCAAGAGAGTCGATAATGATGTGTCACGAACAGTAGATCACTGGTTTGATAGCACCATTGGAAGGTACATCACTGAGTTTTTTTTTGACAGAGTAGAGTCATATAGCCAAGCCGAGAGATATTTCTTCAAGGGACCCAGAGGAAAATTTTTACATTTTCTAAAGTTCAGGATCAAGATGCTATTACATGAGAAGAACGTCTTGAAGATATAGTAGTTGCTCAGATCGGAAAAGGATAATGTTCAAGAATTCGGACAGCGACAGCGACATAGAAGATGGACATACACGTAGTGGGAAAGCGTTCATAGAAGTTCCTCTCGCGAACATGTTTAAGAAGAACTACAGGGATGAGGGTTTCTACAGTGGAGAAGAGGTGGATCTGATGGACGAAGAGCATTCAGAACCCACTAGGACAGAGGAAGGGGAAGCTGAAGAACCTCGTTGGAGCGAGCTAGAAACTTCAGGAACTACGCAGACTGTTGAAGTAAGTATTATTACTCTTCATGTTGTTTCAGTAGCACTAAGTAATCAGAATAACCAGAATCACCAAAGTCCTCGGAGTACTATTACTAGAAGTTCAGCATATACTCAGACAAGAAACCTAGGCAGCTCTATGGAAGATGAGATGAGGCTCCCTATCTTTAGGGGAGATGGATCTAAAGATCCTAATTAGCACTGGTTTCTATGTGAAGTTGTATGGAATATTAAAAATGTCACCGACGAAGCTGTTAAAAGAACTCAGTTTAGCACTACTCTAAGAGATCGCGCACTGAGCCGGTACATGAATCTTTTCCAAGGACTTGCATAGCCTAAGCCATTGAATGAGATCAAGAATGTGTTGATTGCAGAGTTCAAGAAACCCAAATCAGAGTCACAATTTATTACGGAGCTAAAATAAATCAAGAAGAAGGTAGTCGAACCTGTTTGGGAATTCGATCAGAGATTCAATACCTTAACAAGTCGGTTGACTTTTCAGATCCTGGATGAGAAAAACAAGGAGTGGTTCATCGTTGTTCTCTTACCACACATCAGAGTTCCACTAATGAAATAGAAGATTTATTTGCAGGCCGAGGCACTGGAGATCGCCATGAAGTTAGAATCAGCCCCTATGGGAGAATCTAGCTCAGGTATGAGTCAAATCTTGAGTGAGCTAACTAGTTTGTCTCTGCAGGTCGAAGATATGAAGAAATACAAGGGAAAATATAAAACAGAAGAAATATGGTGTGTCATATGCAAATCATAAGGTCATGACAAGGAGCACTATCCCCTATTCCATGAATATTTGGCCTCTGGAGCTCCGAGCCCTTTGAAGCAATTCAACCTACCCTGGTGCGAGGTATGCAGAAATAGACATTGCCCAGGTGAGTGCTATTACATGAAAAAATATTTTCATACACCCACAAATCTGTATTGTACATTTTGTAAGTCCGTGGGGCATGATGATAGGGATTGTAGGGCTTATGACCTCACGCATGAAAGTTCAAGGGACATATACAAAATTCAAGGTGAAGTACAGCAAGAAGCAAACACTATGCAGTACAATTCCCTAGGAAGAGGAAATTTCAATCCTCGCGGTGGATTCAGAGGATGAGGATGAGGAGGAGGTATGGGCCAAGGTTGAGGACAAATAATCTATTACAAATGCATGCAAGTACGACACTTGGCAAGGGATTTTCAAAACCCTTGCACCACTTGCAACTACTGCAATTCATTCGAACATGTTATAGAAGATTGTCATGTACTACTAGCTAATCTTCAGGAGAGATGAGGACCTCAGCAAAACCCGCAAGTGCAACTGATATATGTTGAAACTCACGAAGAAGACCCTAGAGTCATTTTTATCACTAGAGGAGGCGTTGTTACAGGAGAAGATAGAATGACCCAAGGAAATACTACAGAAGACTCAAGAGTTAGGAAAGTTGCAGAGAAGACACAAACTTTTGATGCAAAGAAAGAAAAACAAATGTTTGAGGAGGCAAGAAAATAATTCAGGGGAGACCAAGGTTCTTCATCAAAATCATGACTAGAAGTGAGAGAATATGGAATGCCTTTGGAATTTGATCAATCTACTCTGCCAAAATAAGGAAAAGAGGTAAGCAAGCTCATGGAATTTTTATATACTTGTATTAAGTTAATTCAAGATGAAAGTGTTGTACAAGAACTAAAAAATTTAATCAAACAATATGAGCTAAGAAAGGTAGACCCCTTACTGAATAGGGAAGTACACAAAGTCTCTAAAAGGAGAAGGAAAAATAAGGAATTACACTTGAATGCTCAAATATGAGAGTATGATATAGACTATGTGGTCCTCGACTTAGGGTCAGAGGTTAATGTCATGACGAAGCAAACCTGGGCACTGATGGGAAAACCCAAGTTGATCTATTCCCCTATTAGGCTTAGGATGTCTAATCAGCAAGTTGTAAGCCCCTTTGGAAGATTGGAACATGTCTCTATGGACATCGACAGAGTAAGGACGTTTGCAGATTTTGAGGTGATTGAGATAGTTGATGATAGATGTCCTTACCCTGCATTGTTAGGAATTGATTGGGCTTTCAATAATTCCATTGTGGTTGATTTAAAGAAAACAAGAATGATGTTTGAAGGAGATGGCCTTAGGGTCATTGGGCCTTTAGATCCATATGAAGGCCAATGATACATAGATCCCATCAGAGAAGAAGACCGCGCATATGAACTGGAAAACATATACAAACTAATCGTTAGACAGCAGGATTACAATAATACTACGTCCGATGGAAACCTAAGTTGGTGAAGTGACTGCGCATGTTCAACAGATTCAGAAGAAGCACTGGAGAACTGGCATAACAAATTGTATGAAGTATCTACAAGGATATGTTCTAGATTAACCAGAGAAGTTCGTTGGTTCGGCACAACAGTAAGTAACCTACCCACCTTTGATGGTTTGAATACTTTAGAAGCCTTCTTATCGGACTTTGAAGAAAGTGTACCAATGCAACAAAGATTGTTGGCAATGGATGAGGCCTTGAAAGAAACACTAGCAAGATGGTGGGGGACACACAAAAATAACATTACAGACTGGGTACAATGTCATACTTTGATGAAAGCATGGTTCTCAGCACAAGTAGAAGGTTGCGAAGTTCGGTATACAGGTCGAAGCTGTCTGAAGGACCATGTGAGATGTTGCGAGGAAGCCTAGTGAAACATTCCTCAAGAGTAGTGGGTGCAAAAATTCATTAACACGCTGGACACAACCCCTATCAACTGGTACCTTCAAGTAGATTTGTGCCTCATCACTACAAATTGGGAAGGTATGACTCAGAATTTTGTAACTACCTTCTTATTTGAAAGTCAATATCCTTCAGTACATCAAGCATTACAGATTTTAAGATAGAAATTATTTGAGGAGGCCTCTAGCCTCCATTTAGAACAAGCAGAGGACCAATGGACTGCACCCCTCCAAAAATTGTAGGGTTGTTACAACATCAATGTTGATGAAGACGATGATCCGAGGAAGGTGAACATCGCATAAACAGAGGTATAGAGAGATGTGGAAGGACCAGGAGTTGAGATACCATTTATTGGACATCCAAACAAGATTAAAAAAGTCAATATTGAAACCGAGAAAACACCGAAGCTTGCAAATGTCAAAGATTATTGGGATGTTTCTACTATTGACAAGATCACAGAGTTACTGCATGAATATCAGGACTTGTTTCCGACCAAGTTCACTAATATGAAGGGCATTAAAGGGCATATGGGAGAGATGAGGATCCCTTTGAAACCAGATGAAATACTAGTCAAACAAAAACCCTATAGAGTGAACCCTAAATATAAGGAGAAGGTGAAGATTGAGCTTGACAGAATGTTGGAAGTAGGGATTATAGAACCTGTTGAAGAATCAGAGTGGATTAGCCCTATGGTGGTTCAAGACAAGAAGACATGAGATATTAGGATCTGTTTAGAGCCCAGGAAGCTGAATGATGCCTACTTGCATGACCCCTTCCCTACACCATTCATTGATGATGTGTTAGATAATGTAGGTGGACAGGAGGTATATTCTTTCACAGATGGATTTTCAGGATACCATCAGATCCGAATTGCCAAGGAAGATCGCCATAAGACCACATTTGCAATAGAGTGGGGATCATACCAATATACAGTGATGCCATTTGGATTGAAGAACACCCCAACCATATTTTCCAGGGTGGTGGTTGAAGCATTCAAGGAGTTCCTACATAAATTTCTAGAAGATTATTTTGATGATTGGACTGTTTTTAGTTTACTAAAAAATCATATTGAATGTCTAAGGATAATGTTGGAAAAATGCAGGCAGTGTCAGATTGCCTTGAATTTGAAGAAGTGCATATTCTTCTCACCATTTGGAGTGATGTTAGGTCATATTGTATGCAAGCAAGGATTGTTGGTAGATCCATCTAAAATTGTCATTATAGTTGATCTGCCCCCCCCCCCCTACTTCAGTCAAACAAATGCGCACTACGCTGGGACATACTGGATATTATAGGAAGTTCATTAAAGGCTACACACAGATTACAACACCCATGGAGAATATTTTGAAGAAAGACTGTCAATTTCACTGGACAAAAGAATGCCAGCAGAGCCTCAATACGCTGAAACAGAAAATGGTTACTGCGTCCATTCTCGTTTTCCCAGATTGGAACAAGGAGTTTCACGTGCATGTCAATGTGTCTTCTATTTCCTTAGGAGATGTGTTAGCACAACTGGGAACAGGATACATCGACCACCCGTTAGCCTTTTCTAGCAGGAAACTATCCACAGCTGAGATTAATTACACCACCACTGAGAGATAAGGATTAGCCATGGTGTATGCGCTACAGAAGTTCCGCCACTATCTATTGGGAGGACACTTTAAAATGTTTACTAACCACCTCACGTTGAAGTACCTAGTCAACAAGCCAGTGTTTGGGGGAGAATATGCAGATGGCTTCTGCTATTTCAAGAATATGATTTTGAGATCGTGGTTAAGCCGGGCAGAATGAACAAGGGTCCTGACCACTTGTCAAGGTTGGAACATGGAGAAGAGCCCACTAATTTGGAGGATACATTTTTGGATGCACAGCTACTAGCCATTAGAAATATTGGTGACCACTTAGCAGAGATAGCTCAGTTCTTGTCAACAAGGATGGCACCTAGTCAGTATACAATCACCTAGAAAAAATCGCTAGTAGTGTGCATTGCAGACTTTTCACTTATAGATGGATAGATATACAAAATGGGACATGATGAGATACTGAGGAGGTGTGTTATGGAGGCGGAGATACCATTGATCCTCACTGAATCTCATGAAGGCATCGCATGAGGACACTACACAGGAAAAGCAACCGCGCAGAAGGTTCTTAGAGCTGGCCTTTGGTGGCCTACCTTACACAAAGATGCCAATGACTATTACAGAGCTTGTGATGTATGCCAAAGAGTTTGGAATCCGTCCAAAAGAGATGAAATTCCATTAGAACCACATCTAACCCTACAAGCATTGGAGAAATGGTCCATTGACTTCGTAGGACCTATAAACCCACCAGGAAAGTGCACAGGAGCAAGGTACATAATCACTGCCACATAGTACTTGACTAGATGGGTCAAAGCAAGAGCAGTTAAGGACTATAGTGAAACTACATATGTGCGCTTCATATTTGATGACATCATAACCAGATTTGGATGCCCAAAGATACTTATGAGTGATCAAGGTACACATTTCATCAACAAGACCGTTGAAGCCCTGACAGAGGAATTTGCAGTCCATCATCAGAAGAGCACACCTTACCATGCACAAAAAAATGGGATAGTTTAAGCATTCAACAAAATCTTGGAGACAACGCTAACGAAGATTTGCAGTGTGAACAGGGATGACTAGGATTTAAGAGTACCAGCAGTACTATGGGGCTATAGAACCACTTGCAAGAATCTGACAATGCAGACACCTTTTAAGTTGCTTTATAGTTTAGAAGCCATTGTCCCAATGGAATATTTGGTACCCATCCTAAGAATCGTTGCCTTTACAGGTATGGACAACATTGGCGATGTTCAAGAGAGACTTGCACAGTTGGCCGAACTAGAAGAAGACAGATTTATTGAAGGATTCCATCAGCGGGTCCAGAAGGAAAGAGAGAAGGCCTACCATGATAGGCACATCAATAAGAAGGCATTTAAGCAAGGTGATTTGGTATTAGTATAAGACAACAAGTTCATGAAGCATCCAGGAAAGTTCAAAATGCATTGGCTTGGACCATATGAGGTCGCATATGTTACAGAAGAAGGAGTTGTGTAGTTGAAGACTTTAAATGGAGAATGGAAGGAAGGATTAGTAAATGGGAGCTGGTTGAAATTGTATTGTGACAACCAGTTGCCTCACAACTCTCAGTAAACACATAAGGAAAAGGGTCGAGGTACCAGGTGCAGTTGAAACTGGACACCAGATTCAAAAAAGACAGTCTACATAAGGAAGGAAAGGAGGGTTGCACTGCGCAGTCCGATGTTGAAGAAAAATAGAAGGATTAGATCTGAAGTGCCTCAGGATGAGTCACAGGTGAGTGTTGGAGGCATGTTGGCCCTTGGGTATGGAAGAAAGATAAGGTCAAGGAAGAAAAGGCAAAATGTGAACTGTGCAGAAGGCACTGTGACTGATACTGGGTCAAAGTAAGCAAAAGAGCAGAAACAACGGAGCGAAGTAAGAGAAATCAAGTTGTTGGACGAGGAGATTGAGGATGACAAATCAGGAAGGAAGATGGATCGTGGACAACTCAGCAAGAGGAAAAATCCACTATTGGATGCTTGGAGTACCGCGTGAGAAGGAAGGAAAGACAAGCTGGAAAAGCCCTAAAACTGTAGGTCAAGTTGACCTAGTGTTTTAGACACCTAGGGTTTTGGTATCTAGGGTTTTTGACACCTAGGTTTCGGCCTAAGGTTGTCGGTGAGTGATTTTAATATATAAATAAAGGTCAAGAGGACCTGGGTTGGGTTGTTGTTGATATTTTTATTGTCACTCTAGTTTTTGGCATGAGTGATTATTGTTGTGTGAGAGAGAAGTGCTAAGTGTAAGAGCACTCTGGTATTGTGATATATTCAGTTGGGTGTGAAGATCAGTCCTGCAGTTGGGTGCACGGGAAGAAGAGGAGAAGAAAGAAGATCTGCTCGCTGAGAGCGCAAAAAAGAATTGTATGCTTCGTCTTAATATACCATAAAGCATAGTGCTGTGGAAGTATCCCTAGAGAGGGGGTGAACCACGTACATATTGTGTCGTGTGTGATTGATTCTATGTTCTTTTCCATTTGATATACTGTTATTGGATTACTATGTTAGATCTGATAGATAGTTGTGCAGAGTAGATCTAAGCTTATAAGTGATATATGAATGTTGTGTTGTTCTCCCATTAGATCCACTTGATATTCCCTTTGTTTGTAGACATCTCTGTCCTACAACCCCCCCCATAGTTGCTTCGGGTGAGACTGCATCTACCTCGCAGGTGTTGTCGAAAGGGCCAGTAGTTACGACTTGTTGTTGCGCTCTTGGAGCTAAAACCTGGGTCTTTTCATGTGTCAACAGTGTTGCTTTATCATCAACACATCTTAACAACAACCCATCATTATATTTGCGAAAAATAATGTTTCCTAAGATGAGGAAATTTGGGGCTATCAAGCGCATTCTTCTATGCTAATGTGAATCTAAATAATTTGGACAATTTTCATGCAAGAGATAATAAATGATATCCTTGTACCAAGGATGGTCAGCAAGATATATATCAAGAGTTTCCTAAAGATTTTAACCTTGTACAACATTTACTACAAACAGATTTTCAGTAAAAGAACAGAAAAGATACAATGGAAAATACAAACATTACATAGAGATTTTTCCCCTGGAAACCCAAATCGGGAAAACCAACATATTCTATATTCATTCATAGTGATACATTGTTTACAATACAATATACATATATGAGCCAGCAACATCCAAAACCCTAACCCAATGACCTGGATTAGTCAACAACCTTAACTCCTTAACCGGAAATAGAAAACCATCGGTAAAAAAACATGTGTTGAAAAAACTCCCAACAATGGACATGGAAATCGAGGCAACACGAAAAATGCGGAAAAATGTGACATGTTTCCCGAGGAAAAAAATTCTCCAACCCCCCTTCACGCCCAACGCAACACAGACACTACTACTCGTGCAAAGAATATAACACATATCCAACATTTCCAAGTAAAAAAGTGTTGACAAAGAGTTCTCATCTTCCTCAAGAGAATCACTTATTTCAGGTTGTTGAGCCAAGTGAAGAGATAGATTAGTTCCTCTAATTGTCTTGTTGTAGTAATCGTTAAATCATGTTCTCGGATTTTGGCAATCCAATATGCAAGTTTTCCTGACAAATGAGTCAGTGTAAGCAGAAACTTGACTACGGGAAAAGGGACTCTTACCTGTGTTTGCTTTCCAAAAATAAAATGCATGAACTTTCCTATAGCTTTTACCAAGGAAAAATTGTGTTTTTCAATCAAGGTATATTTCACCTCATCATCTGACAAACTTTGACTCATATAGGCTATAGGATTTTCTTGATTTTGGTCATCAACTTGGAGAAGGATGGAAAAGATTTCCTCTTCTTTGGCATTGGTATAGATGATAAAGTCTTTACTAAAATCGGGTTTGGCTAAGACTGGTGCAGATTTGATTGCCTTGTTGATTCCTATAAAATTATTTTCTACCTCATCAGTCCAAGAGAAGGTTCTATCCTGCTTCATCAAATTATGAATAGGATTAACCATCACAACGAAGGCAGGAACAAACCTCCTAACAAATTTAATAGTACCCATGAAATCGTGAGGTAGGGGTAGGGAGGTTGATAATCACAGCAACTCTCTCAGGGTCAATACTAATACCGCCATCAGAAACAATATGACCAAGGATTTTTCCTTGAGTGACTCTGAAAATAGACTTAGAAGGATTCAATGACATACCAAATTTTCTGCATCACAGAAAGACTTTCCTAAGATGACCAAAATGATTTGATCGGTCCTTAGAGTAAACAGTTAAGTCATCAAGATAAACCTGAATTATCTTATCGGTCAAATCATCAAAATTTATTTGCATAGCTCTCTATAATGTGGCACCTGCATTAGACAGGCCAAAAGTCATGCGTTCGTAGGAAAAGGTACCACATTTGATGGTGAATGTGGTTTTATATTTGTCAGCCCGCTTGACTCTAATTTGAGTGTATCCAGAAAAACCATCAAGTAGGGACATTATTTGATACTCGACCACGTGTTTTAGGATCATTTCCATATTAGAAAGTGGAAAATTATCCTTAACGCTATCTCTATTCAAAGCACGAAAGTCAACACATAGCCTGATCTAACAAGTTTTCTTTCGTACAAGGACCAGATTTGAAACCCATTCGGAATATTTTATTGGAAAGATGATTTGAGATTTTAGTAACTTTTCTACTTCCTTCCTAATAGTAGCTTCAAGGGCAAGGCTTATAGGCCTTTGTCTCTGTCTTACTAGTTTCATCCCTTCCTTAACATGAATGGTGCGTTGGATGATGTTTGGATCAAAACTGCGAAGATCCTCATACGACCAAGCAAAGAAGTCCTTAAAATCATGGAATAAATCCATGAATCTTTATTTTTCCTCTTATGAACACTGGGATCCTATTTTAAGAATCTTTGGATCATTTGAGGTTCCAATGTTCCCAGCGAAAATGTCTCCAACTTTCCTCTTTGACTCCTCTTCTATAGTATTTTCCTTTTTACCAACATCACTAGTTGAAAATGAACTCTCAAGATGAGTCAATCCTTTTGGAAACTTATCATCTTCCATAGAAATTAATTTGTTAGGATTGAGAAGTTCACTCTGTAAGAAAGCACAGATATCCTCATCATTTTTTAAAACCTTCCATGATTCAACATTGTCAGGTATATGTGGATGATAAAGAGACATAAAAGTGCAATTAGGTCATTGCGGTAAAAGATGCAAGTAGAAGAGGCATAAAAAAATTCCAACCTGTCATCCATGGTATTAAGATCCCTTTTTATGTGAGTGATGTTGAAAGAACACATATTTTAAATCAAGGCCCAAATGGCCTGAGTGCATATTTTCATGAGCTTCTTATTGGGATTATATATTTTTCTATGTTGGCATGTTTACAGACATAAGGCAGAGTATGCTTGTTGTCATTGATGGAAAGATCAGAAATCAGCACGACGATGACGAACAAGAGAAAGCAGCAAGATCATAAGCGTAAGCTCAATAGTGAAGAGGAACAGTGATCGTTGGATCACCCATCCCAAATTTCAGATGGTCGTCAGATCTGAATTCAAACAGGAGGAGCACACAGAAGAGGAGAACAAATCTTAGACGTTGGATCTAAGCACCGAGGATCAACAGTTGTCAAATCTAGTATAACTATGAAGAGGATAAAGACGAGATCCATCCTCCAACTCCGTGAAATGTAAAACCGTGATGAGATTTGAACCATAGGATCCAGAGGACACGTGGAGAAAGATCATCATTTTTTTGACTGAAAGGTCAAAGGAAGGAGGTGCTCTAACCCCTCGAACTCATGATATGCGAGGTCAAGAAATGATCCTGTCCATTGGAGCCAGAGGACACGTGGAAAAATATTATCATTTTTTTGACTAAAAGGTAAAAGGAAGGAGGTGCTCTAACCCCTCAAACTCATGATATGTGAGGTCGCAAAATGATATTGCCCATTGGAGCCAGAGGACACGTGGTGAAAGATCGGCATTTCGCTGACTAAAAGGTCAAAGGAAGGAGGTTCTCTAACCCCTCAAACTCACGATATGTAAGGTCACGAAATGATCCTGGTCGTTGGATCCAAAGGACACGTGGCAAGCGATTGGAATTTCGATGACTTGCAAATCAGGAAATTCAAAGGCAGAATTGCAGAAACTCGCGATATGCAAAATCGTGAAACACCCTCATGCTTGGCCCCTGGTCATAACTTGTGGTCACATCAAAGGATGAAGGGAGGAGATAGCACGCTACTAAGATCCATTTCGAAGTTTCACAAGTTGGGAGTTATGAGGAAACTCACAGTAGGAAATCACGAAATGCGAAATCGTGACATTATAACAATCGCCCATCAAAGGGAGAGCCATGAACCATTGATTTGATATGGAGTATTCCATATATCGCGACTTGGGATATTCTAGCCACCTCATCACAGGATTCCTGAAATCGTGAGTCGCGAAGCACCTTTTGAATAAGTGTTTGGTCACAACTCGTGGTCATATGAGAGGAAGGCGTTATCCTAGCTAAGCTCCATTTAAGAGATCGCGGCATGGGAGATTCAAGATGTCTCATCACAAGATTTCTGATACACGAAATTGCAAAGTGCCTGTTGGTGTAGCCGGTGGTCATGTGAAGGAAGGATCTTGCAAGTTTCTAGGCTCCATTTCATGATCGGGAGTTGGAAGAGTCAGAGTGACTTGAAACAAAACTCACGAAACGTGAAACTACAAAGTGCCTTTTGATTAGGCATGTGGTCATAGTCAGTGGGCATATGGGATAAACGCGATACCGTGTGGATGTAATCCAACAGTGCTGGTTATTTGGAAATCTGATCGAAGGGATATTGTTTCACCTCATGGTTAATTGTTCATTTACGATTCAGTTAGCAGAACTGAATCATGGTTCTTAGATGTTTGGTGATTCAGTTGGTGAGGAATTTTCCTTGGAGATTCGAGGTGTAACTGAATCGGTGGGAGAGAATAAAAGAGATATGCAGTGACTGTGTGAGGTTGGTTGTTCTCACTAAAAAATGAGTTAAACCGGGAGAAAGGAAAATCACATAATGCACAGTGTGAGATCAAACTCAGAGATGAGAAACAGAAGTTGAACAGAACAGAAAAGGTGAAGAGGAAAGAATGAACACATACCAAAGAGTTTGAGAGGAACAGAGAAAGAACAGATAGAAAGAGACAACAAGTCAAGCCAAGTATGAACAAAATAGAAGAATAGTGAAGCAGAGAAGAATTGAAGAATAGAGAAGAAGTGGTAAGAATTGATATACCTGTGATGTTGGTTATACAATGATTTATTTATAATTAGAGAGGTAGGGTGGTGCTAGGGAGGGTTGTGGTCCTCTTATATTCAAGTTGGTGCTTGAATATTGGAAGTTGTATCTTCCATCTAGTTGTGGCTAGAAAACAAGGTGGCAGGGTGGTGCTAGGGAAAACACAGAGTTTTATGTATGCAAGTTGGTGCTTGTATAAGTCCAGTTGGTGCTAGAACACTCAGGGAGTTGATACTTCCTTCTAGTGGGTGAGAGAGAAATAAGAGGGTTGGTGCTCTCAGCAAGTTGGAGCTTGTAAAACAGAGGTAGTAGCCTCACATTGAGTTGGTTATCAAAGATAGATGATGTATAGAACTTAAAACACTGCCTATCATTCGAAGAAGAAGAGGTTTTCTCCCTTTATGGGTTTCCTCGTGAAAATTTGTTTCTGTGTATATCTTATGTGTGACTGATGTTCATTATTTATGTTGTTCATATCTTGTACAATATTGATGGTCACTTGGAAGAGATTATAAATGGTTTGAATAAGTCATAAATTGTTTAAGCACAGTAACAACTGATTCACCCCCCCCCC
>JZKD02S2098960.1:18053-38382 GCA_000966675.3 Picea glauca
AGGGATACATCCACATAACTGTGCTTTATAGTATATTAAAATGAAGCATACAATTCTTGTCTGTGCTCTCAGCTAGCAGATCTTCTTTCTTCTCCTCTCTTTCTCTCTCCTTCCTACGCACCCAACTGTAGGACTGATCTTCGCACCCAGCTGAAGATCTGTTCGGAGAGGGGCAGACCCGGGTTCAACACTACAACAATGCACCAAAAAAACCCTAACTACCGACCCTTTCGACAACACCTGCGAAGCAGATGAAGTCTCACCCGAGGTAGAGGCACGGGTGGTTGCAAGACTCAGGTGTCCGCAACCTTAGCTGGGACACAGATCTGTGATTATATCACTTAGCAAGCACTTAGCCTAGATCATTCATTAATATACTTTCTTTATTATACTTTGTGGAAAGCACAGAGCACCGCAGTATTCACTTAGATCTAAGGTATTTCAACACTTAGCAACAACAAGATAGATCAGATCTAGTAGATCAAGTACTTAGCACATTCCTACACATCAGATATAACATTCATATACATCTCTAGCACCAAGCATAAGTGAGTCTATCTAATCACACCTAAGAACTTAGCAATACAAAACATCTAAGAATAAGCACAAAGAACAACACATAGTATTTATGTGGTTCACCCCCACCCTGGGGCTACGCCCACCAACTCTTCTTCTTTATTAGCTTCAGTCAATATGGTTACAACATAGAGCCTTCAAAATCCTACTCCACATAGGACAGGAGATCTGCACACACCTCGCCAGATCCTCCTTCCCCGAGTAGATCTAACACAGAGACTCCTTACAATCTGTGCACCTAGCACTTACAACACTTGCACTCAGCTCTGCAAGTAAATCACATAGATCAATTCTAGCACTAAGCCCTTGGCCAATATTCTTTACCACATCGCGTATGTACATTGCTTAGATATCTATTTATACATTACAAAAGTGGGCCTAAACATGGGTAAACCCATAGGCCGACATTCCTTTCCTGTTACATATTCCCAAAACCCAAAAAGGACCCAAAGTGGGTCGAGATCCCGTGATCTCTACTTCGTCTTGCGTGCTTCCTTTGATAGGGTGTCGAAGTCCCAAAAATGGTCAAATATGACCAAGTGTTCCTCAAAACTTGGTCAAGGGCCAACATGCCCCCAACACTCACCTGTGACTCATCCCGAGTCACTCAGGTCTGACCAATTCTACTTCGAATGCCTCGAGCTTGGCTCGCGCTGCTATATTGCTACTGCCACTTGCTCGATGAACTCCTAGATGAGCATGTTATTGAATGGTCCCTCTAGGCGTTGTTTTTCTATATTCACGACCTGTTCCAGCTCTGTTCCTTGGCTCTCAATCTCTATAAATAAATGACATGCCTTATCCTGCAAAGGTTGAAGTTGTTGAGTTACTTCCATTACCTTGATATGGATCATATGGATCTACTACTGTGCGATGAACTGCTCATGAGATTGCTTCATTTTCTCTATGGGTGATAGGGCCTTCAGTTGTACCTGTAGCTTCTTGGCTTCATGCTTCGCCTCCTGGAGTTGCGACTCCAATTTATGCAATTCTGGGTTCTCGGTTAGGTTCTCATGTATCTACGCACTTCTACTACTTAATTGTTTGCATTCCTCAGTGAGTGCTTTAATCCTTTCTACTGTGCTCTGGGCAGTCATTTCTCACTAGTCACACTCTTCTTGCGGGGTACTTGGTATGGTCTGAATCTCTAAGTCCACGACTCTTTGTTGAAGTTGCTGAATAACTTCAACAAGCTTCATCACTTGGTGTTCTAAGGGTTCTTCTGCCTTCTTCTCTAAGCCGGTCATAGAGAGAAATTATTTGTTGAATGCTTCTTCGATCCCGACCTACTTCGCGAGAAACTACTCTTTCTCTTTTTGAATCTTCGCTCCGTCTTCTTCAAATTTTGCTTGGATGGAGTCCTTCTCTTGTTGCACAACTTGGCATTGCTCGATGATTTCCTTCTGTGCTTTCTTTAAGGCCTGGGTGGCCTGTGCTGTTGCTTCCTCTACTTTCCAAAGGCATACTTCAACTGTGTCAACAATCTTGCAGAGTTGAACTGGTTCATCTCCCTCTTCTGTGGTTCCTTCTGGCAAGGGTGCAGTGGAGACTGCGCGGCTAAACTGAAGTGCCTACTGCACTCCTTGGAGCTCACTCTCAATTATGTTGTACATTGTCTCTTGCTTAGCTTCCTTATTTTATGTTATCTCTTCTATAGCTTCATTCATAGCTGCAATGAGGAAATTGAAGTCATCTGGAGTGAGGGTGGTCTGCATCTTAGTTACAGTTTCTTTCGATTTCTTCCGGGAGGAAGGTTTAAGAGGTGAACCTTTTCTTTTCTTTATGATTTCTACTTCATCTTCTAGTTTTTGTTCAACCTCTTCTAAGTCTTTGTCATTACCTCCTTGATCTGGTTTAATGGAAGCGGTCCTTACAGATCTACTGTCGACTTCTTGGATTTCCTCATCTTTCTTTGTCTTTTTTGTTTTATTTTTCTTACTGGGCCTAGGTGTATCCTACGCAGCTTCTGGGATATCAATATCATACATTTCTACAGGGTATGTTGAGACAAGGAGGTCCACCAACCATTCCTTGGTGATCTCCTCCAGGTCTTCTTCTGTCAGCTTATAATAAGACTGAAGTTGTTCTTTGTGCTAATCATCGTGCGATGTTATATAAATTAAGTGGCGGTCCACGATGAACTTCATTAGGGGTCGAAACCTATGGAGGGTATTTGGGGTCATCCGAGGCTCAGATTGGATGGTGATCTTCAACTGGTCGTAGTAGGTATGGAAGAAAACATTGGATTGCCACTACTTGTTCATATCGTTTGAGTACCACAATGTACTGAACTTCACGGCCAGTGGTTCAAAGGGGTCGATGTGTATGAAGGTTGCACCTTCCGGTAGCTCCCATGCAACAAAATATATAAGTATAAAGAGCCAGCTTAAATGGAATTCATGCCCCTGATCCTGGGATTCTCTGCAGTCAATCTCCAGTTGATTCACCAGGTACTTCACCCAATTCATTTGTAATCCCTTTGCGCACTTCCCTGCGAGGTCGACTACAAAGTTGGATACTTGCGTGGGTCGATTCTTGCGTACCAAATTCCCTGCGATCAATTGACAAGTGAGGCACACCGCACATTTCTCAATAGAAGCTACCTTGTATCCTCACACACCTTTCTCAACATATCCATAAGTTTCTTTAATCCTCTGCGCTAATGCTTAGTCTAAAGTCTTTCCAGGGTAAAAATACTGTGGGTTAGGGCCCTGCATGCTCAGCCTTGTGATCCGATTGATCAAGGTCGGATCCACAGTGATGGGATGGTTCAACCATAGGTATCCTCTGTGGTAGCAGGATAGCAACAACTTTACACATGCATTCACTTCCTGGTGTCCGCTGAAGTGCGGGATTTTCATCATGTTCAACAAAGTGGACTGTGCGAGGTTCATCGTCCATTGCTGAGGGACGATCTTCGAATTCTTTCCCTTGGTTTTGGTTAGGTACTTGTATGGAGAAAATATGTAGTAAACTTTACTATCTCCTAGGTTAATGTCACTAAACTTCAATGCTACAATTTTGTCTTGGCCTATGCGGACTACGCGTACCCCTGTCGGTAGGTACACAATGACTAGGGTGTACTCAAAGTATCTAGGCACACCGTCTCTATTGACCACACCAATTAGAAGTGTTATGTAAGAAAGTAGGATAGATGGAACCAACTTCACTCTCGCCACATCATTTTTATGCTTGGTTCTTCTTTCTGCGCCGACTCAAGATGTTCCTGCTCGAGCAGTCGATGAGGAGGCTGCTACTCTTCTCGTCGATGATGCTTAGACTCTAGTGGACATTCATATTTCTGACATGACTCTCTCAGTCATTAAATCAAGTAGAACTTCAGTTATGGATTCTTTAATGGCAGTGAGCTCGTCAGACATACGCGCTTGGAAAAATAATCGGGGTTTACAATGATCTGGCACTCCACAAGAATGAATAACAAGGGTGTGATGATCACTATAGACACTTTCTAGTATGCGAGCTTCAATTTCTCAGTTGGAAAAAGTGTTCTTCGGGCATGGCATGATAAGATAAATAGGCAATCTCAACAATGGTCTTCTTGCAACGGGTATGGGGCCTCCATTAACTCTGTTCTATCCATTCTGGTGCTGTCCAACGGTCTAATGGTAACCCATAAATGCTTTCTGAACCATTCGGAGCAGCAACCAAATAGATATATTGGCCTCCAACGGCTATATCGCTGCGCTATGGTGAAGTGACCCATGTCCCTGTTCTAATATCTCGGTGAAGCTCGAATTATGCAAAGTTTCTTTCTGAGATGTTCCATCTAGAATCTCCTGTAACTTTTCAATCTTTGCCCTCTTCTTACTTAAATTTCTAGCTTTCTTCCCAGTAATATTCAACTAGGTCTGTCTTTTTCCATTCTGATTCTTATTTTCCTTGGGCATAGTCACTTCGCGCTGCTGAGGTTCTCTCCCATGACTTAGGGTTACTACTTCGTCTATATCTAAGACAAGTGCTCCGATCTTCTGTGAGTCCTCTAATGCTCATGCAACTTTGACATCTGGACTCCTAGCGTCGAATATCTTTGATTTGTTCTCCTATTCTTTAATCAACTCTGTGATCCTTTTGGTCATGAAGTCTTTTAACTCTTGTCTTTGCTATTCTAACACTTTTTATTTTTCCTTCTTTATGGCTTGATCTCTTTCAATCCAAAGATTTCCAAGTAACATAGTAAACGGGGCCCTGTCCTCAATAAATTTGATAATCTCAAAATCTTCCTCTGTCGAAGTTCCATTAGCATTCATAGGTATCTGGGTGAGCCTTCCACATAGGTTCACCAATTTTCCTCTGAATAACCCTATTTCTCCTAGTGAAGGGATCATATCAGGTCTTCCTATAGCTTCCCAGGTTCTTTCTGTCATAATATTCACCTGTGTTTCCTCATCCAGAACACAGTCAATGTCGAAGTCTCCTATTATTACCTCGATTTTCTCTTTGTCGTTAAAGACATATGATAATCTAACATGTCGGTGATCATTCAAGGTTCCTTGCATCTGAAATAGTATATTTTCTGTTTCTCTCCGGGGTTCTGCTATTTCTGGATCTGCCTTAGGGTTTTCTTGGTTCAGATTCATTCCTTCAATCTTAGCAATCATTCTAGGGCAATCCAACACTTCATGGTCTAAAGCTTTGCAACAGAGACAACTAGGTTTTCCACCAGGTCATTCCTTAGCTAGATGTCCTGGTCTTCTGCATCTGTAACATAGGGTTAATCCTCTCTTTCGTTTAAATGATCCCCAACCTCTTCTGTACTACGCACCAGGATCATGGTAGCTAGCTTGCAAAAAATTCTTTCTAGGATCCTGCATCCATTTGTTAGTCCAAACATTCTTTCTATGCATAGGTATAACATATCTATCATTATTCTTATCAGATCTAGTTATATCAAACTTTCTTTTATCTAACAATGCCCTAGTTTTCAAGCTAGGATAGAATCTATCAATCATACCCAGATCCATGCTTTAGAAACAAAGATTTCATTTATCTTACTTTTATAGAGCACAGATCTAAAACTTTTAACTATTCTTACCTTTATCAGAGCACTGAGCTTACAAATCTTACCTCTTTTCTGCAGATCTAACCTCTTTTCTTCAAAATCTCCCACTTTTACCTTTCTTAGAGCACCAAGCATTCAAATCTCACTTCTTTTCTTCAGATCTTGCCTTCTCTTTTCAGCACCAAGCTTTTCAGATCAAGTAAAATACTGCGCACTAGGGCACAGATCCACGCATAGAGCTTCCACGGTTTCTAGATCAAATCTTTGCACAAATATTTTCTTTCTCAGTTCCCAACAATCACAGTTTCAGGTCCTGGCAACAGAACCATTTTTTTGGATAGGGGCAAACCCGGGGTTCAACGCTACAACAATGCACCAACAAAACCCTAACTACCGGCCCTTTCGACAACACCTGCGAAGCAGATGAAGTCTCACCCGAGGTAGAGGCACGAGTGGTTGCAAGACTCAGGTGTTTGCAAACTTAGTTGGGACACAGATCTGTGATTATATCAGTTAGCAAGCACTTAGCCTAGATCATTCATCAATATACATCCCTTATTATACTTCACAGAAAGAACAGAGCATCGCAGTATTCACTTAGATCTAAGGTATTTCAACACTTAGCAACAACAAGACAGATCATATCTAGTAGATCAAGTACTTAGCACATTCCTACACATCATATATAGCATTCATATACATCTCTAGAACCAAGCATAAGTGAGTCTATCTAATCACATCTAAGCACTTAGCAATATAAAACATCTAAGAATAAGCACAAAGCACAACACACAATATTTACGTGGTTCACCCCCACCCTGGGGCTACGTTCACCAACTCTTCTTCTTTGTTAGCTTCAGTCAATCTGGTTACAACACAAAGCCATCAAAATCCTACTCTGCATAGGATAGGAGATATGCTCGCACCTCACTAGATCCTCCTTCCCCGAGTAGATCTAGCACAGAGCATCCTTACAATATGTGCACCCAACACTTACAACACTTGCACTCATCTCTGCAAGTCAATCACATAGATCAATTATAGCACTAAGCCCTTGGCCAATATTCTTTACCACATCACCTACTTACATCACTTAGATATCTATTTATACATTACAAAAGTGGGCCTAAACGTGGGTAAACCCACGGGCCGACATTCCTTTCCCGTTACATATTCCCCAAACCCAAAAAGGACCCAAAGTGGGCCGATATCCCCTGATCTCTGCTTCATCTTGTGCACTTCCTTTGATAGGGCATCGAAGTCCCAAAAATGGTCAAATATGACCAAGTGTTCCTCAAAACTTGGTCAAGTGCCAACAAGATCTCACAATAACCGAGTTCTCTTACACTTAGCACTTCTCTCTCACACAACAATAATCACTCATGCCAAAAACTAGAGCGACAATAAAATTATCAACAACAACCCAACCCAGGTCCTCTTGACCTTTATTTATATATTAAAATCACTCACCGACAACCTTAGGCCGAAACCTAGGTGTCAAAAACCCTAGATACCAAAACCCTAGGTGTCTAAAAACCTAGGTCAACTTGACCCTCATTTTCAGGGCTTCGCCATCCCGTCTTTCCTTCTTTCTCACACGATACTCCAAGCATCCAATGGTGGATTTTTCTGCTTGCTGAGTTGTCCATGATCCATATTCCTTGCTGATCTCTCATCCTCGATCTCCTCGTCCAATGAATTGATTTATCTTACTTCGCTCCATCTTTTCTGCTCTTCTGCTTACTTTGACCCAGTATCAGTCACTGTGTCTTCTGCACAGTTCACGTTTTGCCTTTTCTTCCTTGACCTTCGCTTGCTTCCATACCCAAGGGCCAACAAACACAATTTTTTTTGAATGAATTTCATGGATCAACACATTCTAGCCCCCATATTGGTGGCCATTTCCCAGCGAAATCTACAACTTTCAAGATTACCAGAGATGGTTATTTTTGGCCCTTGATGTTTTGAGATTCTTTCAAGTTTTTTCAGGCTTGTGATAAATGTCAAAAATTTTCTGGCAGGGAACAGTTTTTTGCTATGCCTTTACAACCAATTTTACTTGATTTTTGATTTACTAAATGGGGATTAAACTTTATTGACCGTATTAACCCCCTATCTTCTGTAGGGCATGTATTTATCCTGATAGCAACAAACTACTTTACCAAGTGGACCAAAGTTGTCCCTCTTAAGAATGCACATGATGAACATGTTATTAACTTCTTAGAATCTAATATCTTTTCTCACTTTGGTCTCCCGCTCAAAATAATCTCAGACAACAGATCAACATTCATTTCAGAAAATTTTACTTAGTTTCTGAACAAATTCGGGGTCAATCACTTTACCTCATCCACCTATTACCCTCATGGAAGTGGACAAGACGAGTCTACTAACAAGAAAGTAATCAAAATTATGAAAAGGATTATTGACGACAAGCCCCGCCAATGGCACACTCTCCTCACATATGCATTATGGGCTAATCGCACAACCACCAAAAATAACACTGACCACACTCCTTTTCAACTTTTATATGGCCAAGAAGCTGCTATTCTAGTTGAACTTGAACTCACATGTCTCCATTTAGCTATGTGGCCTGAAGAATTTAATTCTACTGATATTTCCCAGAGGATGAATTCCCTGCTAGCCTTAGAAGAACAAAGGAATCATGCATTGGAAAATCTTTAAAAAAGGCAGTAGACAATCAATAAATACTTTGATAAGCATGATAAATCTATCAAGTTTAAAGAAAATGAAAAAGTCTTGCTTTGGGACTCCACACATGATGATAAAGGAAAGCACTCCAAATTCCACAAAATTTGCCTAGGTCCTTACAAAATTGCTCTAATAGTTGGAAATAATACTTACATGTTAAAAAATTTTGAAGAGCAGTTATTCTCTTTTACGAATAATGGCTTGCATTTGAAACATTATGTTGAGCCTAGCTAACTGTTTCATTTTTCTGAATCAATGTTTCATGTAAATATCAGTTTAGGTTGTACAGTTGCTTTGTTTCTACACTTTATTTAGTCATTTCTGTTGCTTTATTTTCATTTTTTCTTGAATTTTGATTGCAACTTTATTTTCTCATTTCACTACAGTTTTATTTCCTTGTTGCTTGATTCTCAAATTGGTGGACTTTGTTTCAGCCTGATTTAGATAAGTTTGTAAGACCACAGTTTTTCCTTGCTTGCAAAAGTATGCTTGAGTACTGATAAGTAACCAGCACAAAAATAAAGACAATCAATTGTGGTATGCATCCTTGTATCGGGCTACCTCTACGACCACTTTGCTTAAAATTGAGTGCTAAATCTATCCCCTCTCTCATCTTTTCCTTTTCTACCTTCTGACATCCCTATTTTGAAAGAGCATACCAGAGAAAAGCAAAACTTTGAGTGCATAATAGAAAATTTTGCTTGACCTACGAAATCAGAAGCTAAGTTCAAGCCAATACTATATTTCCTTCCCCATGGAGTCACCATTGTTGACTCTTAAAATCATCATGAATTCACGAGCTTGCAAAGAATTGAAAGGAACACATATTTTTGTAATATATATATATATATTACTAAATAAACTAATAAGTGGCACCCCCTATAGTGTTTTTTTTTAAAGCAATTTTGAAGAGGATCTCATTTTAAAAATTACTTGAAGGATGATATGATTGGGAGGTGTGCATTTTGTTGATACAACATGATCTTGGCATCTTTCTTCTCAGTACAGGGTTCATAAAATCTACATTTGCAGGTCTATGGTTTCAAATAAAAGTATGGTCATCCTATCTATTTGTTACACCATTCCATGCATACATTTGATGAGTTTGTTTCATCACTCCATGACAAATGTGATGCAATTTATTAAAAATGGAGGTTTTCAATTTTTATAAGTATACAATATACCTATCATATGCCCACCATTGAGTATATATGAGATCTGACACATATCATATTATTTATACGATAGGAATGGTATCGACCTTGCTGTTGTAATTGCAATGAATTCAAAAGTTTTATATAGTAAAGGTTTGGAGGTTTTAATGTATATGGGATATATAATGCAACTTGATTGCAGACTATTCAAAAGTGTTATGGATATTTAATGAGAAAGGAGGAAAGGTATATGGCATGTGAATATTTTGTGACATGGAATACACCTAGAAATCATCCGATGCTTGAGGTTTTGACGTGGTGATCTTTGGGATTTGTAAAACATTTAATGGTGGTCGCTACCCTAGCATGACATGACCAACAATTAATGCATTCTACTTGTTTTGGGTTACCACCTCGAAGGTTTGGAATTTGATTCATTTTGAGTTTGAGGAAGGGTTTGGACGTCGGTTGTAACTACTGCAACTCTCTCGAAACACAAATAAGTACCACACAACTCCAGGTACCAGGGTTTCGACTCGTTTCATCTAATGTCGTTCTTTGATAAATAATTTACTCGTGGATCTGTTAATGATGTGTTGTGATTGCCAATTTTATTGTTTTCATGTTATAACTCTGGAAATGTGGAGAATGACATTTTTGGTTGAATGAAAATATATGAGTTTTTATAGTCTGAATAGTTGAAGTCAAAAAATAGTTTGACGAAGAAAGGAATTTTATGGTTGTTGAGATTTATGCATTTTGTTTCCACCTATTATCTCTATTTTTGGGATATGAGTAACTTGACTGCTCTATTTTGTAGCTCACTGTTTAGTTGTTTTCAACCATTTGAGTTGTATCATTGTCATGGGTTTTACACCTCACAACCTCATGTGTAGAGATGGTCAACAATGGGGTTTGATTCATTATGAGTTGGGGTTTGTATTCCTTGCATGCGCTATGCAAGCCCAAAAAAATAATTCTCCTGGTTAATGAAGGCATGCACAAATTTGGGGTTTATTGATTGAATGATACAAGGGTTTCAACCATTGGTTGTCATGTTCCATGGGATTTTGTTTTTCATCTGCAAGGTCCAATACTACTAGTTATGTGTTATCTACATTGCTCTTCGCTTGTTCAATATTGGCCTTAAAACCTACAAATCAAGCTATGTCACTCTGGTTTCATGAAGACTATGGGTTATCGACTCATTGAAAAATCAAAATGCCCATAGACATATGCACAACACTCAACGATGAAGTTGATAATTTTTTTTTGATTAGGAACTAGGTTTGTAATCCCAGCATGTGTTAATCCAAACCCACCCGAATTTAAAAGAAAGGATTTTGGGATTTAATCCCTCGACGTGTTTATGGCTCATTTCTTTCATTATGTTTCGATGCACACAAGGCATTTTGGATTAATGGCTTGGATAGAATAGATGTTGTTGCGAACTTGATTTTCCTAGTTTCAATTTGGATCTTTCTTGGTGGATTAAGCTTGGGTTATGATGAAGTGGCATTTTGTAACTTTTGGTTTTATGATGAAGTTAACATAAATATTGTTCTCTTCTAGGATTGATGCTGATGGTTTGCACTGTGTATTTGAAAAAAATCGTGGAATATCAATTCTCTTAAACAAAAATTAAAAAGTGTGACTACTCGACATTAGAGTGATGAACAAAATAAAATAAGAATTTATTTTAAACAAACAGTTGGGTATCAACATAATTTTTAATTGGGATATTGCGTAGGTTAATTTAAGAATTTGGTTATAACATGATAAAATATGAAGAGTTGCAGATTGATACATGTTTAAAACCCTGTGATTGCATGAGATTATAATTCTTCTAAAAAATACAAACCATTATAGACTCTGTAATTAATGCATGTTCATTTCACATTCCGCTATCATAAGTAACACTTTTCGCTCATTACAATCCCAATTCATTTCCCCAAATTTCCCTTTTAATCCCATGCTTAATTATAGTTATGTAGTTGCAGAATTAAATTGATCGAAAGATAAATGTTAACTTTTTCATGGTTAACTCTGTTTTCTGGCTGGAGTAATATGGTTGAGAGTTAATGAGGTGTTTTAAAAGATGATCATGGAAGAGAACAATCCATTTTACATGCCTGTCATACTTACCATTTTTTGCTCATTACAAATCCCATCATTTAATCCCAAAATCCTTTAAAAATCCATGTTCTAAGTGGTTGCTAGCTTTGAGAACATGAATTGCATGATGATTGTTTGCATGTGTATTATTATGAACAAAGCCATGTTTAAATTATTTCTTTTGCAAAGTTTTAGATGAATGATTAGTTGAACTTTGGATTTGACTTGTAAATATACATCAGTATGAGATTTTCCAGAAGGGGAAGTCATGGAAGGAGAGGGAATAACAGAGGTAGAGGAATAGGTCCTTGGAAAAATGGTAATAAGAGGCTCCGAATTTCCATACATTTTGATGCAGATTCAAAAAATTTAAATCAGTTGCTGCAGACAAGTTTCCTAAATTTGTCTGGACAACAAGCCTATAGACCTCCACTTATGCATGAGAACCCTCGTCCAAGTATCAATATTCCAATCCCAAACCATGTTTTCACTCCTCTAGTTAGGATAGAACATGATGGTTGGAAAAATGTTGTACATCCTCCTTCCGGATAGTCACATGGATGGCCAAATATTGATCACCCTCAACATCCTCCTTTTCATGCCTGGCATACTTCTTCTCCCTTGCACCAACAACCTATATCCCAAGCCTCATATGCCCATCATGCCAAGGCCAAGATCACTGAACGTGAGGATAGTCCAGATAAGGATAAAGTAGTAGCAGGTGAGTCAAATTCATCACATGAGTAATCACATTCAGTCACTTCACATGTGCAGGGAAATGATCAGAAATATGCTAAGGGAGGTTCATCGATTGGAAAAAATGAAAGGGCTGAATGTAGTAATAGAAATAGAGGAGAAACATCTCACAACAAATATGGTTTTTCGTTATTTTTTTGGCATATGTATATAAACTTATTTGCACTTCATTTTGGATAGCATATTATTTTTGACAGCTCATACTTTGACAGTTTATATTTTGGGACAACCTTATATTTTTATGCTATATATTTTGTATAGATCTACATGATGATTAAATTTGGATGAATTTAAATAATTGTTACTTGGAGGGACAAGGGGATTCTTATGAACTTTGCATATTATGCATTTTAATGACTTAGAGTGTATGATGTGGCAAGATGATATGTCTTGCATATAAGGTGGAAGTTACAAGGAGGAAATGGTTCATTAACTGGTTTAAATGAAATAGGGGGCCCCCACTTATTAGATTTATTTAGTACCCTTATCATATTATTATTTATTATTAATTTACTTGACAACTCTCCTATTAACTAAATATCTGTTAGTTAATAAATTAACTAAAAGTGGTTGAATAATTCAACTACCTTGGAGATATTTAAAGGAGCAAGCTAGAAAAAGTAAAGGGGGAGGAACACATTTCTCTGATAAGGTCTGCTCTTACTTCCAAGTGAGATTTAATTATTACTTCATTCATCTTTGATTTCTAAGCTAAGACACTTCTTGTGATAGCAAGGTCTGTTGAAGGTGATGAAAAGATAGGACCAAGAGGCATTGAATTTTGATATGCTACGAGGTTGATTGTCTGTTGGATAGTCAGCAGACTTGTTTTGGTTTTTGGATTAGTTTCTTAGTACTAAATAGCTTTTTTGTGCAGAGTCCTAACATAGTGCAATTTGTGGCTGTTTACTTATCGTTATTGGTATGATTTGAAGGCACCAGTGGCCTATGTGTATGTTACCTTAGGTTGCTAGATTTACATCTGGTCCATACTTTGGCAGTATGAGAAATGTATTGTCTGTTACAGAATGAATGAATAAAATCATTGATGGTTTTGCAACTCGTTTGGTCTCTCTTATTTTATCATATTATGTGATTTTTCTTCTTGTTTAAATTATTATATTAAAAAATCAAACTTCTTTATTTCTGTTTGCATTTGATAAATAAATTTAAAACAACAATTGGTCTTTAAGTCAAATAAATTGAAGGTTAATTGAACCTGCAATATGTAATATTCCAGATATAAAAAGTATGCAAAACATAAATAAAATGCTATAAATGGCAAATGAACAACAATATAACTAGAACAACACCACAATAATACGAAAATGATGCCAGAATAACACCAGAAAGAGCACTTTGATTACTGAGAGCTATCTTCACTTGCCTCTTCGAGGGGGAAACCTCCAACAGAGTAGATATCTATTACAATAATATCCAAGACAAAATTTCTCATACCCTGGACTCCTATTTATACTAAATATGTCTATCAAAAGAACCATTTAGAGGAAGATCCTTCTAGAAGCGGAAGCTTCTATTAGGTCTTCTTACATTTGACTTATTATTCCTTATTGCTAGGCATTATTAATATTGACCTTTATTACATTGAGATATATTATTCTACCTATGTGAGCGGTTAGGTCCCTAACATGTCCTCCCCCTTAAAAGAAACCTTGTCCTCAAGGCTTGAGATGTGGAAATTGCTACAGAATGGTAGCTGGTTCCCAAGTGGCATTTGTTGGGGTTGTATATTTCCACTGGACTAACACTTCCTTGATGGTTCCCTGACACAGACGACGCTCATGATGGTCCAAAAATTCTTGTGGCTGTAGCCAAATGGAGCCTTCTTCGTCCAACTCGAGAAGGTTGGTTTGAGTTTGGCACTTAGTTCCAATCACCTTATTTAAGCAGGAAACATGAAAAATAAGATGTAGCTTAGAATGAATGGGAAAAGCTAACTGATAGGCCACCTATCCCACATGCTTGAGAACGGTATAAGGACCATAAAATTTGAGCACCAGTTTCTGAGAATGATCAACCTTGAGGGAATTTTTCTTGTAAGGTTGCAGTCGAAGAAACACCTGATCCCCTTCTGCAAATTGACTTTCCGAGCGACCTTGATCTTCTTGTTGCTTCATGAGATTCTAGGCCATGACCAAATTCTCTTTGAGGGTACGGAGAATAGCCTCTCGAACTGTAAGCATTTGGTCAACCGCCTGGGCCTTCGAGACACATGGAAAATATGAGAGAACTGAAGGTGGATTTTGTCCATATACCACTTCAAAATGAGTCATGCGAGTAGCTGTATGGTACGAAGTGTTGTACCACCATTCAACTAGTGGTAAACATTGAGCCCACTGATTTTTCTTTTCCGAGGCAAAACATCTCAAATATGTTTCCAAACACTTGTTGGCAACTTCAGTTTGACCATCAGTCTGGGGATGATAAGCTGTGCTAAGATGAAATTGGTGCCTTGTAGCTTGAACAATTCTTGCCAAAAATTGCTGGTGAAAGTTGGGTCACGATCAGAAACAATAGAATGCGGCATGCCATGAATCTTGAAGACCTGATCCATGAAAAGTTGAGCCACAGTGGATGCTGTAAATGGGTGTTGAAGAGAACAGAAATGAGCATACTTGGAAAGATGATCAAATATCACCATGATGACCGATTTATTTCCCGATTTAGGTAAGCCTACAATAAAATCCATAGAGATATACCACCAAATAGCAGGTGGAATCAAAAGAAGTTGTAGCGTGCCAGGAGATTTGACTATTTTGCCCTTGTTGCATTGACACACATCACATTCAGCCACAAAATTATGAATGTCCTGTTTCATACCATCCCAGAAAAAAAATATGTTTGAACCTGTCATAGGTTTTGGTAAACCCAGAGTGCCTAGCTGTGGGTGTAGAATGAAGCTCAAAAAGTACCATGTATTTAAGTTTTGACTGTTTACTTAAATACAAATTTCCTTTGTATCGAATCTCATCATGGAGCCAAGAGTACCCTGGGGAAACTGAAGAATTGGAATGCAATTGTTGTATCAGATGCGAACTTTTGGGATCGTGTAGCCATTCTTGGTGAACAACTTGGAGCCAATCTAGTACAATGAAGGAGAGAGAAAAAATGGACCCTTCATCTTCATATTTTTGAGAAAGTGCATCTGCAACCACATTGTCTTTGAATTTCTTGTAAATGATCTCATAATCATATCCAAAGAGCTTAGTCACCCATTTTTGTTTCTCTGGGGAGGAAATGCGTTGTTCCAGAAGATACTCGAGGCTTTGATGATTTGTCTTAATTTGGAAGCGTTTCCCTAATAGATAAAGGCACCAAAGATCAATGACATGTAGAATAACCAATATTTCCTTTTCATAGATTGATTTGCCCAAATTTTGTTCAGACAATTGTTTGCTGGTAAAGGCCAAAGGTCGACTCTCTTGCATACGAACAATGCGAATTCCTTTCCTTGAAGCATCACATTCCAGGACAAAGGCCTTTGTGAAATCAGGAAGGGCCAGGACTGGAGTAGTGCACATGGCCATCTTCAAGGTTTGAAAATCCTGAGCAGCTGTTGGAGTCCAAGTGAAAGAATTATTTTTAAGGAGTGTAGTGAGAGGTGCCACAATCTTTCCATAATTCATAACAAACTTGCGATAATAACTTGTTAAGCCCAAAAATCCACGTAATCTTTTGAGAGTCTTTGGGTGAGGCCAGTCTTGCATAGCTTCAATCTTTTTAGGATCCACCCTGACGTCGACCTTGCCAATGAGATGACCCAAGTACTCGACTTCTGAGGTGCCAAAAGAACATTTAGATTGTTTCAGGAAAAGTTGGTGCTGAGAGAGTAGATGGAGAACTCAATCCACATGAGCAATATGGTCTGTCCAGGTTTTTCTATAGATGAGGATATCATCAAATAAAACTAAGACAAAATGAAGGAGAAAAGGATGGAAGACATGATTTATGAGGCTTTGGAAAGTGGAGGGAGCATTACACAAGACAAAGGGCATGACCAAAAACTCATAGTGGCCCTCATGAGTTCTAAAGGCAGTCTTAGGAATGTCTGCCTCTTTCATACGATCTGATGGTAGTCGGAACGAAGATCAAGTTTAGTAAAGAACTGGGTGCCACTCAATTCATCCAAGAGGTCATCAATGACATGAATGGGAAATTTGTCTTTAATGGTGAGTTTTTTGAGGGCGCGAAAGTCAGGACACATGTGCCAAGAACCTTATTTCTTAAGGACCATGACCATAAGAGAAGAGTAGGGGCTTGTACTAGGGTGGATAAGACCTGCATTAAGCAGTTCTTGAACCATTTTTTCAATTTCATTTTTTTGGGAAAAGGGATGATGATAGGGATGGCTATTGGGAGGAAGGATTCTTGGGACAAGGGGAACATAATGATCATGAAAACCATGAGAAGCAAGGAGTCCCTGGGGAGTGGAAAAAACCACTTGATGTTCAGAGAGGATGGATTGGAGGTCCTACGACACAGAGGGTGTCTCAGTTGCTTGTATGGCATGGAGTTGGGAAATAACGCTAGAATGACCTTTTTTGAGCAGATTTCCATGCGATGGTAATTAATGATCTCAGGGGAACAGACGGTGATGCCTTGGAACTTATATTGTTGGCCCACCTGATAAAATTGCATAGTCAATTCCTTAAAATCCATGAGAATGGGACCCAAAGTCCTTAGCCAGTCTGCACCCAACACAATGTCACAACCACCCATGTCGATAGAAAACATATGAGATTTCAGGTGGTAGTCACCAATTTGGAGACACACATTTTCACAATGCCCTCCACATTTCATGGACCCACCATTGGCAATCATGATTTGGAAATTATTGACTGCACATATATAGAAATTAGTTTCTTGGGAAATGCGACGATGAATAAAATTATGGGTGCTTCCACTATAAACAAGAATGATGACCTTCCTATGATTGTTGTAACCAATTAGCTTGAGGGTTTGGGGAACAGAGAAGCCAGTGAGAGAATTTAGGGAAATGACCGGTTCTACTTCGGGAGGGTCTGAGGGAGGGGTTATGTTAGTGGGTTCAAGTGACACAGACACAAGGAGAGATTCAACATCCTCTTCTAAAACATCCTCCGATATGGCCATAAAAATATTTTGTTCCTTACACCTGTGTCCCAAAAAATATTTTTCATCACAATTATAACAAAGGCCTTTGATTTGGCGTTCAACCATTTCAGCGCTGGTCAATTTTTGGATCTTTAGTGGAGTAGATGTAGGAGTGGGATTTACTGGTTTAGTGCGAGGAATAAAGGAGGGTTTCCAGTTTTGAGAAGAGACAACCTGTTGTGCTTCCTTAGCTCTTTTAGTAGCCTCCACCCAACTCTGAGTCCAAACCATGAGGACATGGGCATGAATATCATCCTTGAGGCCACTGATAAACCATTCTCAGAAAAAAGCATCAGACATGCCCTCTGTATGAAAATATAGTCGCTCAAAAGTAGCTATAAAGTATTCCACTATGCCAAATTGTTTCAACTTTGTCAAACAACCTAAATGGTTGGTGTTAGTGTCAAAGCATTCATAAAGTTCTGCCACAAAGTGTGTCCAAGAAACATACCCTTGACGAGTAGTTTTTCTCCATTGCCACCATTGCCAACATTCTTGATCTAGATGGAGAACACCATACTAGAGTTTGGCCAACTCATATGTAATTCCGTACAAAGAGAAATAATGTTCCATTTGAGTTACCCAACCAATGGGATATGATCCATCACAGTTGATCACATCCACACACGAAAGGCGTAGGTCATGCTGAAAGTGATGGGGCTGAAAATTACGGGAATGAGAGGAAGTTTCAACTTCGGTATGAAAAGGTGGGTCAGATAAAGGGGGATATACAAAAATATGCAGCTTGGTGCATATCATCGTAGCGACAGATTCAAGCTGGGTAGTAATGTCTTGTTTGAGGTCGTCTTTGAGTTCCTCGATTGATGCGGCGATGGAGGAATGCATGTTTTTATTGATGGTGGAAATATTGGCACTGAGCTGTCTCACTTCTTGTTGGGTCTCTGTGAAATTAGATTTCAAGGTATTGAAGTGAGCTTCCAAGTCTTAGCTATGGGTATGGTCCATGATGACGAGGGAACCGAAAAGGGGCAGGTGGGGTCAATTTTTTTTTCTGAAAAATGATAGGTATGACTGTGATAAGGGAAAAGAGAGAAATCCAATGAAATAGGTCTCAAATAATGGTGCGACAGGATCCATTTTTTTTTTTTAACACCTACGGAGATATACTCCAGAATGAAGAATAGTGCAGTGATGAAATGACCAAATGCTTAATCAGGAAGAAATGTGTAGTGATTTGGCAACTTGAATGTAGGAGACACAGTTGCATGACAATAAATATTTTCTGTTTTGTTTTATGTTTCCATCCCCAAAGGTTAGGTATTCAAGGGTTCTACAGACAAGGGTTTTCCTTGTGCTATATCTCTCTGATATACGTGCAGGGTCCAACAGTAGTACTCAGCCCAATATCTTAAGGAACCAACTAAGGAGGCTAGACTGTGCCCTTAGCCGTACTACCCGACTACCCAGGTACTAGAGAGTATCTTCCCAAGTGTTGTTCTCGGTGGCACTATAGCAGTCAAGCGGTCGATCAATTTATCTAAAGAGGGCTTCATGAAATCTAGTCCAATTTGTATACGGGTGTTGTCTGATGCGCTACCACTCGAAGGGGTACCAACATGGGTTACAAGGGTGGCCAACAGATGTGCGCTTATGTACCACTTGTATTTCCTATGTGTATGAATCCCCAACTACGGGTTTATGTGCATAACGACAGATCTCTTTAGCTTAAAGACGCCGAAATACATCTCTACCTTGAAAAAAAATTAACCCACAATTTTCTGCCGAGGAAAGTGCTATGATACCACTTGTAATATTCCAAATATAAAAAGTATGCAAAACAGAAATAAAATGCTAGAAATGGCAGATGAACAACAATATAACTAGAACAACACGACAATAATACCAAAGTGATGCCAAAATAACACTAGAAAGAGCACTTTGATTACTGAGAGAAATGTTCACTTGGCTCTTCGAGGGGGAAACCTCCAACAGAGCAGAGATATATTACAATAATATCCAAGATAAAAGTTCTCATACCCTTGACTCCTATTTATACTAAATATGTCTATTAAAAGAACCATCTAGAGGAAGATCCTTCTAGAAGTGGAAGCTTCTATTAGGTCTTCTTACATTCGACTTATTCTTCCTTATTACTAGGCCTTATTAATATTGACCTTTATTACATCAGAATATATTATTCTACCTACGTGAGGGGTTAGGTCCCTAACACAACAAGGCTATAAAGTAGGGTAATAATCTCTCCTATATTGTTTTAGGAAAACAAGATTCAAAAAAATGTTGTGAGGAGGACTTTCATTTCTTTTACTCAACGCCATGTAGCCAATTTGGTTTACATCTACATTACAATAAACCTACTATTTACACATGAATTATCCTTTACGGCCTTACAACACACCTCTTTATAGGATTTACAACATGCAAAACCCTAAAGACTTGGTGCCCAAAAACAGTTACGGATCCATGCATATCATTGGCTACAAATCCCGCAAATCCTGGGATTCTGTTATAGTCGACTCCAACTTGGTTTACCAGTCGACTACTAGTCATCCTTCACTCAGTCTCTAGTTGGTCGTCTCACACCCTTACTTCGACCTCTTATTGGATGACTCGACATTGATATCTTCGACTTCAAATTTACCCAGTCAACTACCTCGACCTTGGACTTGTTGTCGATCCACCTTGACCTTGAACTTTTTGTTGATCCACCTCAACTTTTGATCGTCAGTCAATTCACCTCGACTAGACTTTTACTACAAAGAATATAACAACTCAACATGCATGGATTTCACATCAAGGGAAGGGTGTGCACATTCCATGGTGTTTCATGCACCTGAGTAAGTGCACAATGATTACCTCGAACTGC
>JZKD02S2098971.1:19318-41878 GCA_000966675.3 Picea glauca
AGATTGGTTTTGGATCCAGGGATCACTCTTAGTTTCAGTTTGGTTCAACTTGTTGATCATAAGTTTTTGATGGAATTTCTTGAGGACAAGCAATATTTGGGAAGGGAGGATTGTAATGTCCCCATTTTTTAATTCCCTTAATCTTCAGTTCTAGATGACCTTATGGGTTTATGACAACTTGCCCATAGGGGTAATTTGAGGTTAAAATTGATATAGGGTGGTTTGGAGATGTTATATGATGCTGCAAAATCATGAATTTCTACAGAGCATGAGTTTTTGAAGGGTCAAGAGGAAGGTATATTACATCACTCTACACGTCAATCAAGATTTTTCTTGATGATAAAGGTGTGATGGCAATGGAGTCAGACAACTAAATAACTCTATGTGCATGGGGACACTGGGGGAAACACTAAGGATGATCTAAGACATGGAGAGGGATCTATATAGAGGTAAGCATAAGGAAATTATGGACCCTATTATGATGGATGAAGAATAGATCAAGGAAATAATGGACAAAGCAGGAACGACGTGCAGCAGAAGACCCTGCCAATATAAGATTAATAGGAAAAAGAGAGCAGTAACCGAGAGGGAAGGATTGGAGAGTGATGAATAAGAGGTAGAGTATCTCCATGCTATGGATAATATTTAGGAAATACTATGTGCCACATATGAAAAAAAAAACATAGGTCAAGGGTCTAGCACAGAAGAAGGAACTCCATTCCAAATCAGAATTAGTGTGGAACCCACGACCCCATATGCGACTAAGACATCAAGAACAAAAGAATATTTTAGACAACTAGTAATTAGTGGAAGGAGTCCAATAGGTCAAGGGACCATTGGAAATTAAAGTGGAAGTATGATTTCAACTAGCAATAGTCAGTTATCTATACCACATGGAGGTAGTACCACAAATTTTACAATGGCAGGAGCAGATCCGACCATTCGGTTACCAAAATGTCATGGATAAGGGTAAGAAGACCGAGAGAAACACATAGTTATTTGAGAAAAGATTTGGGAAGCTAAACAGATCATGGATGAAGACAAAAAAGTGGCCCAGCTCACAATTAAATTTAGAAACTGCACACTGGACTAGTTTTTGAGATTAGCATTAAAATGTCCACAAGGAGCACCTACAACTATCACAGAGGTAAAGAAGGAACTAATAAATGAGTTCCAACGACCAAGTTCAAAATATCAATATATAAATGGGATGATAGAAATCAAACAGAATCCAGGAGAGTCGGTTTGGAAAATCGATTAGAAGTTCAAGCGATTAAAAGGTAAGTTGAAATATCCCATAATAGACATGCAACATAGGAAACTATTCATAAGCTCATTATTGCCACATTTTAAATATCCATTGAGGCAACATAAGTTGTAGACCTAGTCTAAGGCTCTACAAGCAACCTTACAATTGGAAGAGAATCAATATAAACATACAAATCCATCTATAGAAGAGTTGAGAGAGGATCTTAATAATCTGACATTTAAGTTGAATCATAAAAAGGGAAAGGAAAAGAGGGAAGTTTTCTGGTGTACCTTATGTAGAACAAAGGCAAGAAAAAGAGGGAAGTTGTCTAGTGTACGTTATGCAGAACAAAAGGAAACCACAAAAATGAGTGCCCAACATTTGTGTAGTATTTGGGAGCAGGATTATCGAATCCCTTACCCGTAGGAGGATTATGGTTTGAACTTTGTAAAACACCTGGACATTATCCTTATAATTGTCTAATGATGAAAAAATACCAAACAGTGCCTAAAAGTACATTCTACAATTTCTACAAGTTTGTAGGACATGAGGATGAGGATTGTGAAACCATGGAACTTATGAAGGAGAGGACCTCATATGCTTATAGGATGCAGGATGAACTAATGACATGAAAACATGGAAAATAGTATAATAATGTGCAACAATTTGCAGTTCCAGCACAATATAATCAAGTACCACAGTATACTACACCACATGCAAACAATCAAGGAAACAGAGGAGGAGGACTCTAAAGAGGCATAGGACCAGTAACCTTCCACAATTTCCAACAACCTAGACATTATGCAAGGGATTGTCCATAGCCACCAACAACATAAATGTACTGTCGCATTGCAAATCATACTACAGAATAATGTCTTATACTTTTGATAAAGATACAGAACAAATGAATCAGAATAACCAGAATATCCAATGGATTGTCGTGGAAACTAGAAATGATGGGAAAAATATTAATGTAGTTACTCGAGGTGGAACCAAAACAAGAGCAGATGCAGTAAATCATAATTAGAACCAACATCATTGGGTTATAAAAAATACAACACCTCAACAACATTTTGATGTGCACAAGGAAAAAGAGACATTCAAGTAGGCCAGACAAGAAAATTTGTAGGAGAATATTGCTTCTACTTCAAATGCACAGCCAAGATATGATGGACTAGTATATGATATGTCTCATCCATATGATCATACTAGCAGAGGCCATCCTTCATAACATGTAAGTAATATAAGAAAAAATTTGGCGTCTTTCTTGAATTTATTGAATGATCAAACATATATAAAAGTATTCCAAAGTATGTTATAAAAATGCAATCTTGAAGAAGAGATGAAATTAGAACAAAAGATAGTAAATAATGTCCATAAGAAAACAAGAACAAATAGAGAGCTTAGACTAAATGAAAATATTGGAGATTTTGGCATGGGTGACATCATATTAGATTTGGGATCTGAGGTAAATTTTATTCCTAAGAAAACATGGGAATTCATGGGGGAACCTACACTGGGTTATTCACCTATTCAGCTGAAACTAGCAAACCAACATAGGGTAATACCAATTGGTCGATTGTAAGGCATACCAGTGGTTTTATATGGTGTGTGCACTATGGAAACTTTTGAGGTAATTGATATTGTGGAAAATAATACACCTTATCCAACATTGTTGGGACTGGATTAGGCATTTGATAATCAATCCATCATAAACTTGAAGACCTGTTGACAGGCATATGTGACACATCGTCAACTGGAAGGATAGATCTGGACCGGGGTTGTCTAATTAACCCAAGTCAGTTGGTGTGATCTATCCTGATGGGTTTAATGGCTTCGTTAGCCAACTAAATTCCTAAAATAATGAAAGAAAATAAACTACCCTAAATCTATAACTACGATACTATGTACATGAATCTAATTATTTATAAATTCTAAACATAAACATAAATATGAACATGTGATTATGAACATGATATTTACAATTTGCAAGTTTTGGTGGATGTCTTGCGAAATCAATGTTTTTGTAATTGTTTACGAAGTAGATAAAGAAAGAACATATTTTTTTTATATTTTATTTTTAATAATTTTAAATCTAAGAACTCAAAAGTACTAATAAAACATAATCTGAAACAAGAACAAAATAATAGTCACAACCAATTTAAACTGTCTTATTTCACTAATGAATAAAATAACAGAAACTGAATGTGAATAAAACTAACCTGAGATTTGTCTCATACTGTGTCTATGTCCTTGTACAGTTCAAACTTCCAGCTATCTTTCTTATGAGAGAAATATGTAACAGGCTTGTGCTAGCATCTCCAGAATAAACTCAAGGTATTTTTGGGAGCAAGGATATAAAAAACAAGGTGATAAACATATAGATCCAGTGACCTTGTAATGATGAATGTTTATAGTAAAAGAGATTTTAATGTGAAACATTCATATGATACATCAACTTAACATTAAGCATAAATTGATGATATTCAAGTGAAATAACGATCACATATATAATATATGAAACGTCAAGTTATAGACAAAATTTAAAGCATTGAATAAAATGAAACATTATATGCTAATGAGACTAAAGTTGTATAACATATTAATATTCCATAATATAAGAGGCAACACATAAATGGAACAGTGTCACGTTGGTCTAAAGCCAAAATGTGAACAACTTGTCCATATAGTCTTAGGAATTACATGTCCATAATGGGTTCCAAAAAATATCCCTTCACTAACAAAAGTGAACAGTATTTAAAGTAATCCGGGATCCATACTCATATCTCACAGGATAGAGTTGAATCTCCCAAAATCAAGTAATATTACAAAAATAGTGGATTGGAAACCACTCTTAACAGAGTTGGTTTATTCAAAATTAAATCAAAGTTTTTATAAAACATAAAGAAGGACAAACTACTAATCATTTAGGTGTATAATTGAAAATATTTCCCGCAAGTAATCAACTGCAGAATCTCCCATTTTCTGAGAATAGCAAAACCAATTTTATTTATTAGAAAAACAATTTCTAATCACTAATTATTATTATTAAAAGGATTGGCTACAGAATCGAAGATTCTGTAGACAATCTTTATTTTAGTAAATGAAATCACAATTCAAATCTAATTATTTCGACTTACATAACAAAATCAAATGAAATCACAACAAAACGTTTTACCATTAAAAATCTGCCAAAGAGGGATTAGATAGTTTAGAGTTTATAATTTCCTTGACGTTGGTCGTATTATTAATGACTATAATTTCCAGATCTCTTGATACATTTTTTTTCCCTCTCTGCATGTGCCTTGAGATCAAGGTTTTCTTACTTCAATAGATCATTCTGAGCAGTCAAAGTTTTAATTCGGGCCTGTAAGAGAGGAACGTCGATACAGTGACGCTCAACCCAATCGAGACAACCATCACAGTGTACAAGGGAGATGGCAGATCGATGAGGGACACAATCAACCAAGGCTTATTCAGTCTTACTTGTTGTTTTCTCCAGATCTTTCCTAATACCCTAGAATCCTTCTTTACCATTAAGGTATGGTGGTAAATTTGTCATGAAATCATATGGTTTAGTATGAATGATAACCTCCCTCCTGGAACCTTGAATTTATGGATCTTCCCGAGCTAGAAAATCCTCTATCTCATGATCTGAACCCTCATCTATCTCGATCGAATCAATTGATCTCAGATGAGTATCCTTTCGGTTCCTTGGTTTTCTATATATTAGTTGACCATCCTTCTTGTTCTTGAAACCCAAATTTGTGCATTGTTGTTTTGTTCCTTTACAGAGTGTCTTAGCATCAGACTTAACATTAACATTCAAACTAGCATCATTCATAGGGACAAGAGGATCATTTCCCTTCAATTCATCAGTCACTTTCTCTGGAAATCTTGTAGGTGAAAACCTACACAGTGATCCTTTATCTAGAGGGGTTTTATCAGTAAAATCTGGTCCATTAATTGAATTACCGAAATGGTTTTCAACCACTAGGATTTCTGAGTTAGGGTTTGTTTTTAAAAGAGGGTTTGTTGTAGGATCTGCCTGGACAAAGCCATTCCTCATCAAAAAGGTCTCCCAACTGTCATCTATGGTCGACAGATGATACATCAATAATATTTTAACCAATCCATAGTGAAAAAGGCTTGAATCGACACCTTGTCGCTTGTAACATTTGGACATCTTATAAAGAATCATTAATAATTAAAAGGACATATATAAATCGAAACCTATGAAATTCATGAGAAAATGGATATGGTAGAGAAAGACCAGTCCATATCGACCTTCACATGTTACAGATTTCTTGAGAATTAATAGTAGACTATGCCATCTAGGTTTTAACAGAGAGATAAGAATACCTTTTATGCAACAAGTGGTTTTATAGGAGGTCATAAACAAAATCCATGGGACTTCTTCTATCCTAGTGTTTTTAAACCACCTCTTTCCCTTCGATGGAATCCCTGCTTCTTTGCTCATGAAATCCTCTGTCAATTCTAACTGTATGTCTCCAATCTTGGCTTTGAAACCAACAAAGGTTTGTGCAAAATCTTTTACCACCTGAAGATTATAACCTACGAATTTTTTGAGGAATATATCCCAGCCATGATCCTTTAGGTCCTCAATATCATCTTCATGGGATAGTAAGGCTTGGCATCTATTCAACTCTATGCGAACGACGGGTGCCATGACCACAGTAACAAGGATGCAACAAAGGTCACTCGGAATAGTTTCAGGTTCCAATCGTGTGAGCAACAGAAATAAGTCTTAATGGAGAGTGGAAACATGAAAATAACAGAGCCTGTGGGTTATCATAATTTGGATAGTGAGAATGAAAACCAGAGGATTCATTGTATTCCTTACCATCTCTCGCGATGAGTGCCAAAAACTACAGAGTACAAAACCCTATGCAGATAATGAATAGCTTCATTAATGTTTTGAGCCAAYRAGGTAAAGTGAAATTGCAAGTATAGCAGATCTGTACTCATTGGTATGAATGTTGATACGACCATTGAAATCATGAGAAGAATATCAAAAAWTTACCAAGKCTCTTYATGTATCAAAACAATTCGACAATGAACTATCAAATCATAACAACCATATTAAAACAAAAAAATCAATAATGGATTAATCAACCATTACATAATATTTGAATTTCAATTACATATGKATGTATTTTTAAAAGATATTTCTAAGGCACAAACTTATTGAACCAAKCCAAGTTTTATGTTTAATTCATGCTTACAGTCATGAATTAAAAATAAAATAAACGAAAATGMAAACAATAAAAATGTAATAAGGAAATMTTTTAATMTAGCAATCATTTYGAAACTGCCAAAAATGTTTACACATTTGAGGTGATGGAAGATACAGAAAAGTGTAATCTCTTTCRAAAGTGTTAAATATAAAAAATAATGTGTGTCTGCCAACAATGGYGACATAYTGGCCGAAGCAGTTATCTCTRCATCACCAGAAAATTTGTGTTAGGGTGAATAAAAAAGAATGAGTTTTTAAGAAACAGTTGACAACAGGTCAAGCATCCTCATCAAAACTCAGAAAATAATGTAGTCTAGCATCAGATGTGTTTTTGTCAAAAATGCAATCTGGTATCAAATCTAGATTATGATCGAAACGATGTTTAGGCAACCGACACTGATACTATTGACGGGGCCACTGCTGCCAACAAGCATCCATAGCCTTGGCAGGGAATTCATTTAACCCACTCTAACACCTTTATCATGTCCAAGATTTGTCCATCCATGATAAATAACATCTTTAATTTTGATCAATTCCAAATATACATACCTAAAAAATTTCTTAAACCCGACATTGCTTCGCTGCAAGCAAGCCTGTTCAATACCCCGACGAAGTTGCCTTGGAATCATGCATGCATTTACCCACTACCAGTAGACATGTTCAGTACCCCGACGAGTTTACATACACTTCCCACGCCTTGTAGTGCTTTCAAATCTCTATAATTTGTTTACAAATTTACATAAACTTTATGATATTCAAAAGAGCGGGGTGATGCTAAAAATCTCAGATTTTGAAAACAAAACTTGATCTTTTACAACTTATTTTCTCATTTGACAACCTTCATCGTGATTTGAACACTTAGATTTATGTTAAGAAACCATATCGAGGACAGGAAGGTATAATTGATTTGTTTTCCTTAAAATAAGGACAACGTTAAGAATTTTATTAATGATAATCGTGTCTTCTTGTAATTTTAAAGTGAAACCAGGAACATTGTTTTGAACGGAAGTTTACTTATGTTGATATGAGTTTTAGCATCTACAACACTGGTGCTTTGAGGAGTCTTCAACTTCTTCTCATGAATAAAAATTATGATTTCCCCTTCCACAAACTAAATGGTGACTCAAACATGATTATTTGGAAAATAAATCAAAATCAGGCAAAATGAAAAGAACCAAAATTCAAAACAAAAAAGAAAATTAAAAATATGTACAAAAGGGTGGATTTGAAATCATTAGGTGAAATACCTTTTGAGAGCCTGGCCATTCACTGGGAAAGTGTCTGGCTATCCGTCGATATTATGCAAATGGACAGAACTGGGATCCAATTTTTCAAAAATTACAAATGGTCCCAGCCACATATTCTGGAACTTGGTATGTTCCCCCTTTCCCTCATGAGCTTTGTCCCACTTGAGAACCAGGTCTCTGACATCGAAATTCCTATCTGAAGAAGAATTTGAATCAAACCATTTTTTTACAATTTGTTGATGCTGATCCAATTTTTGTTTTTCTTGTGTTCTCACTTCCTCCAGTTTTAATAAGGTATTTATTCGATTTTCTAGAGGAGGGCACTCCTCTTCTTGAACTTTCTGCAACAGTTGTAGTGAGGAAAGTAAGACATGCGGAGGGATAATTTCTTCTCTTTTGTAGATGAGGAAGAAAGGGGAATTACCAACGGAGGCTTTTGGGGTTACCCTATCAGCCCAAAGTACATTATATAGTGCATTGTGCTAGTTCTTGTGATTTTCTGAAACTATCCTTTTAATAACCTTGATTAAGTTTTTGTTTTTTGATTCTATTAATCCATTTCCCCGAGGGTAGTAACTTACAAAATACTTCAGTTTAAACCCTTTTTCCAAGGAAAAAACATTCATATCAAGGGATGAAAATTATGAGGCGTTATCAAAGACCAGACATTCGGGAATGTCGAATCGAGCGATGATATGAGAGTTAAGGAAAGATACTACATTATTTGTGTTCACAACTTTCAACGGTACAACCTCGGACCATCTAGTAAAATAATTCATTGCTGTAAGGATATACTTGTACTGCTGCAAATAAGAAGGATTAATTGTTCCTATGATGTCAAGACCCCATTGCTGAAAAGGGGAATCTATAGTAACATGTTGCAAAGGGAATGATTCCTTTTTCACTCATCCTGCAGCCTTTTGGTATATTATGCATTTACGACACAACGCATGGGCGTATTTAAACAAAGTAGGCCAATAATACCAGGCTCTTAGCACTTTGTGAGTAGTGGTATCTCCACCGAAGTGATCACCGACTTCACCTGCATGAAGTTCAAATAACACTCTTTATGACTCTTCCTTTTCTAAACAACGCAGAAAAACACCATCAAAGTTCTTTCAAAATAATACATCATTTATTAACTGGAAAGATGTAGATTTTAGCCTGAGTTCTCTTATGTTTTTAGGATCAATATTGTGAGGAGTATATCCATGTGTCAAATAAAAAATAATGTTCTAAGACCAAGAATTCGTATTAACTTGTGCACAACTGATTTGTTTTTCATTATGTTGATTTACCGTTAAGGTGTTGATTTGACTTTCATGTTCTTCAACTAAATCAACCACTATTTTACATAGGTCTTGACCTCTAACAATCTGTGAAGGGGTTATTTCGAGGTCATATTCCTGTAATGAAGTCATCCAATTTTTCCTTTTCTCACCCAGTTCTTTTTGTACTAACAGGTTTCTTACAGCTGGGTAACGAACAATAACCTTGGTTCTGGATTTCAGTGGGTATGACCGGAAGTGTTTCACTACTTTAAAAATAGCATATCCATGTTGATCTAATGCTGGGAAGTTAATCTCTGGTCCTTTGAAATCTGATCTCATGAAGCCAATGGGCATCTCATTGCTTTCAATGCTTTTTCGTGTTAACAAAGTAGCATAAGATCGGTTAGACGCAAAAGTATAAAGAGTGAAATCCTGAGAAAAATTGAGACTCATCAAGGAAGGGGCTTCTATTATCTCTTTTCTAATTGAATCGAAATCCTGACTTTCTTGTGGTCCCTAACGGTATAAAACATCCTTTTCTATTAAATTATGTAAGGGTCTTACCATTTCCGAGAAACTTGGGACAAATCTTCTGACGAAATTAATCTTGCCCAAAAAGGACTGCATGGCTTTTTTGAAAGAAGGAGGGGGAGTTTAGCAATAGCTCGAGTTATTTCAGGGTCAATAATCATTCTGTATTTAGACACTAAAAACCCAAGCAGATTACCTTTCTCCACTACAAAGACCGATTTCTTAGGGTTAAGAGATATGTCAAACGTGTGACATCGTTCCAGGACAGCCCCTAGGTGAGACAAGTGATCTTTCTTATTTTTAGAGAAGATGGGGACATCATCCAGACATACCACAACTGATTGGTTAATGAGGCCATGGAATGAAATATCCATTGCTCTCTGAAAAGTGGCACCAACATTTATCATCCCAAAAGGCATTTTTCTGTAGGCATAAGTGCCCCATGGGGTGCAAAAGGTGGTTTTAAGTTGGTCTGAAGGAGACATAAGGACTTGGTTGTATCCCAAAAAACCATCTGGCAAAGATAGTCTTTCGGAACCAGACACCTTCTGTAGAATTTGTTCCATTGGAGGAACAAGGTAGTTGTCTTTATCATATGCTCAATTCAGGTTCCAAAAATCGACATAGAGTCAAATTTCACCACTTTTCTTCCTTACAGGGACTAGATTAGACACCCATTGTGTGTGCCTTATTAGTAAAATTATCTTTGCAGTTACCAATTTATTCAGTTCCTTTTTAACTGTGGGTTCCAATTTAGGGTGCATCTTCCTCAATTTCTATTGAAAAGGCTGTGTATGGGGTTTCATGGGGATGACATGTTGTATGATATTGGGGTCGAATGTTTTCAAGTCATCATACGTCCAGGAAAAAACATCTTTAAATTCTTTGAACAATTTTATAAAATCATATCGTTCTTTCTCAGAACATCCTGTTCCCAAATTAATATTTTAAGGATTGTCCTTTATTCCTAAATTAATTGTTTCATAAATCAAAGAATAATTGTTCGTTTTATAATTAATTGTCCCTCTAAATTTATCATGCAAGTCATAAAATTTCTCTAGTCTTACAACAGATCTGGGGATAGAGTTTACCAGATCAGATGTCAATTCAGGAGATCTAGGATCTGATATTACGATAAAGTTTCATAGGTTTTCATCATATGTGCCTTCATCAATGACTTCACCTTGGAAGATATATTCCATATGTAGGAAGTTGATAATATGTTGTTCATCATCGAATACTCTCCAATTTGTGATGTTATCCGGGATTGACGGCCTGAACAAAAATTCAATTGAAAATGAATTAGGGGAAAGACCTTCAGCAGGAAATAGTTTAGAAGCAGCAATGGCCAATAAATCATCTTTTGAATTACTTGATATAGGAATGGAATTTATGTTAAATGCTGAAAATGTTTGCATCAAACTCCATACCTCAGTTTAGTAGCTTTTTAGATGTGGTGATAAGAAATGTATGGAATTTCTTACCTGCCTAACTAGGATTTTCAAATCACCAAATACCTTAAACTTCTACACGTCCATATACAAATCCTTCCTAATTCCTTGTAGAAGTGCTTCGTACTCGGCGGTGTTATTAGTGCACTCAAATTCTAGCCGGCAAGAAATACAAGTATTATTACCTGCAAGATCGATGAGTACACAACCAATGCTTGCTCCTTCTTTGGATTTGGATCCATCAAAGTACAATGACCATATTTGGGCTTTGTTAGCAGTACTGGCATACTTGGAAAAGATAATGTCTGAGTATAGGTCATAACTTTTGATTGCTGCTCAGGATCAGTAATAGGAGAAATTTCGGTCATGAAATTACCAAAGAAGGTATTCATTCCCTGCATTTCAAATGAATTAGTAGATGTAGTGAAAGGTTCATTTGCATCATTTAGATATGTCATGGTATGATTAAGATAGCATTATTTGTTTATCCTGATTTTGTTGGGTTGTCCATTTTCAGGAAGCCACAAATGAGACCAATCTGTGGTGAAGTAACCATGCAGCTTTTCTGACTAGTCCTTGCTTAAAAACAAACTGTAAACTTCAAGGATATCAACAACAATATTGTCAATTATTTGATGAACCTTAGGATTGGACGATAATCTAACTAGAACATTTTTAAGTTCACCAATTACCTTAATGTTTGTTTGATCTAGCTGAATGATCTTGAGATTAGAAGGTTTAACTTCTGCACTAATTTTTTGACAAACAGATAGAGACATCACGTTTAATGATGCACCAGAATCAACCATGCAATTATGTACATGCCTATTAAAAATTTCAAAGGTTAACAAAAAAGGCGGGACATTTTTTCGAGTGTTAACAGTAGAATTCTGTTGATTTTTAGTTGTTATCCCTAAAACAACTTTATCTACATTTGCTACAATTTTTCCTACTAAATCCCTTTTATCTGGAATTTCAGATGTCATTTTAGTTGGGAATTGTTTGGCTATATTTGAGTCAATTTATGTTGATTTCTTGTTGCTAGAATTGTCATTTTTACTATTTTCAGCAATACTTTGAATCATTTTCTGAAAAATAAAGGGAAATTTCAGCAGCTCAAAAACAAAAATATTGGCTCTCAGTTTTTTAGATCTTCAATCAAATCATATTCTAAAATTGGCGCTGCTAAGCTTTGTTTATTTTCAGTTTTCTTTGATTGTTTTGGAAACACATTTTTATTCACTTCAGAAGGGGGTTTGTTTTTTGTTTTGCTTCTTGTGTTGTAGGGGTGAATAGTTTCAAAATTTTCTTGGAAGTTGTTGTCCGAGAAGTGACCAAAGATATTGGGAGATGATTCCTCTTCTTCTGGTACTTCTTCCTCAACTACGTCTTCAGAACTTTCAGGAGGGGTAGAAGAACAAGTATCACATGCTTCTAAGATAGTTTGCAAAGCGTACTGTAAAATTTTGAAATTAAGACCTTCTGTGGTCAGGTTTGGTCGGTTGGGAGGAAAAGGTTTTCTGAAATGAGGTTTAAAAATTCCTTTTCTTGTTGATGCCTGCTCGGATGATCTCTTCATTTCAACAACTTGATTGGACAATTTTTGGAAAGCTTTCTGCAAGCTTTCTAAGTCTGAAGTTTCTGACTGATTTTTAAGTTGGGGTGGCCTAGCAAGAATTTATACTTTCTTTTTAGAAGATGAAGTTGTTTCAACTTCACTGCTAAGATTGTCTTTTAAGCTTAATATATCTTTTTCAATTTGGCTTGCCTCCTCAAAGGCTTCTAACAATGTGTTCTTTTTAGCCTTTTTGACCCATATGGATATATTATTGTGCAAGGCTTTAGTATAATATGCAACAATTAGACTTTTTGCAGGCATTGAATCTGTAGGGATTTTATTCTTCAAAGTGACAAATAAGTGGTTAAAGTCTTTCAATTTTTCCTTAGGATTCATTTTTAAACTGGAGAGTTCCATAACCAAGACTTCAGGAGATTTATCATCTCCAAATTTTTCCAAGAAACATGTTTCAAAATTGTCCCAAGAGATGATGGTTTGGGGTTGCTGGGAAAAATACCATGTGGAGGCATTTCCCTCAAAAATATAAGGGAATAATCTACATACTACATCCTCGTGTTCAACACTTCGGAGTCTAATGGCCAACCTAAATTTTTTGATGTGATCCTCAGTAGATTGTTTAGAATCTGGATGAAATTTAGGAAACCATTTCTCCGGGTGTTTAGGTAATGGGTCCTGAGGTATGGGTACAACCATGACATATTGATCAAGCCAAGGCCTAGCAGGGTTGTTTTGTTTTTCCATGGGAGTTGGTGGTGTCGAAGGATGAGATGGTTCTGATGAAGAACTGCCTTCGTCTCAAGAATCTCCTCTAGAAGAGGATGGATATGAACCAGGTGGGGAAGGTGGGATACCAGATCCTCCGACTCCAAGGGTAGGTGTTTCGATAAGATTGGTAGAATTATCACCTAAAGGGTTTTGGAGTAGACCAGTGCCTTGAAGTTGTTCTCAGATATCCAATAAATCTAGGGGTTGATTAAGTGGCCTACCAGGTTGTCTGATATGGGCTAAGGCACTATGTGTTCTTATTAGTGACTGACGAACAATTTCTTGGATGTCGATCCCTTAAGGAACTGGTGTTACTGGTTCAATGGGAATCTTAGGGTTATCATTTGAGGTAGTTGTTGTTTCAAGTGTAATGTTGTTGTTTGAGAGACTATGCTTTATGACAGGGGAGCGAGCGTGTGGGGGAGGAGTCTTGCGACCTCCATGTGCCATCAATTGAATTCATGACCTCCTTCTAGCACCATTTTTTGACGAGCATATGTGACACACCATCAACTAGAAGGATAGATCTGGACCGGGGTTGTCTAATTAACCCAAGCCATTTGGTGTGATATATCCTGATGGGTTTAATGGCTCTGTTAAACAACTAAAGTCCTAAAGTAATGAAAGAAAATAAAATACCCTAAAGCTATAACTATGATACTATGTACACAAATCTAATTATTTACAAATGGTAAACATAAAAATAAATATGAACATGTGATTATGAACAGGATATTTACAATTTTCAAGTTTTGGTGGATGTCTTGCGAAATAAATGTTTTTGTAATTGTTTACAAAGTAGATAAAGAAATCACATATTTTTTTATATTTTCTATTTAATAATTTAAAATCTAAGAACTCAAAAGATACTATAAAACATAATCTTAAACAAGAACAGAATAATAGTCACAACCAATTTAAACTATCTTGTTTCACTAATGAATAAATAACATAAATTGAATGTGAATAAAACTAACATGAGATTAGTCTCATATTGTGTCTATATCCTTGTACAGTTCAAACTTGCAGCTATCTTTCCTGTGAGAGAAATTTGTAACAGGCTTGTGCTAACATATCCAGACTAAACTCAAGGTATTTTTGGGAGCAAGGATATTAAAAACAGGGTGATAAACATATAGATCCAGTGACCTTGTAATGATGAATGTTTACAGTAAATGAAATTTTAATGTGAAACATTCATATGATACATCAACTTAACATCAAGCATAAATTGATGATATTAAAGAGAAATAACAATACCATATATAATATATGAAACAACAAGTTATAGACAAAATTTAAAGCGTTGAATAAAATGAAACATTATATGCTAATGAGACTAAAGTTGTATAACATATTAATATTCCATAATATAAGAGGCAAAACATAAATGGAACAGTGTCATGTTGGTCTAAAGAAGAAATGCGAACACCTTGTCCATATAGTCTTGGGAATTACATGTCCATAATGTGTTCCAAAAAAGATCCCTTCACTAACCAAATTGAATAGTATTTAAATTAATCCAAGATCCAAATACTCATATCTCACAGGATAGAGTTGAATCTCCCAAAATCAAGTAATATTACAAAAATAGTGGATTGGAAACCACTCATAACAAAGTTGGTTTATTCAAAATTAAATCAAAGTTTTTATAAAACATAAACAAGGAGAAACTAATAATCATTTAGGTGTATAATTGAAAATATTTCCTCAAGTAATCCGCAACAGAATCTCCCATTTCCTCAGAATAGCAAAACCAATTTTATATATTAGAAAAACAATTGCTAATCACTAATTATTAATATTAAAAGGACTACATACAAAATCGAAGATTTTGTATCCAGTCTTTATTTTAGTAAATGAAATCACAATTCAAATCTACTTATTTCGACTTAGATAAAAAAATCAAACGAAATCACAACAAAACGTTTTACCATTAAAAATATGCCAAAGAGGGATAAAACAGTTCATAGTTTATAATTTCCTTGACACTGGTCGTATTCTTAATGACTATGTTTCCAAATCTCTTGATACGTTTACTTTCCCTCTCTGCATGTGCCTTGAGATCAAGGTTTTCTTCCTTCAACAGATCATTCTAAGAATTCTAAGTTTTAATTTGGGCCTGTAAGAGAGGAACATTGGTATAGCAACGCTCAACCCAATTGAGACAACCATCACAGTTTAAAAGGGAGATGGCAGATCGATGAGGGACACAATCGACCAAGGGTGATTTAGTATTACCTGATGTTTTCTCCATATCTTGCCTAATACTAGAGAATCCTTCTTTACCCTTAAGGCATGGTGGTAAATTTGTCATGAAATCATATGGTTTAGTATCAATGATAACCTCCCTCCTGGAACCCTGAATTTATGGATCTTACCGAGCTAGAAAAACTCTATCTCATGATTTAAACCCTCATCGATCTTGATCGGATCGATCAATTTCAAATGAGTATCCTTTTGGTTCCTTAGTTTTCTAGATATTGGGCGACTAACATTCTTGTTCTTGAAACCCAAATCTATGCACTGTTGTTTTGTTCCTTTACAGAGTTTCTTGGCATCAGAATTAACATTAACGTTCAAACTAGCATCATTCATAGGCATAAGAGGATCCTTTCCCTTCGATTCATCATTCACTTTCTCTGGAAATCTTGCAGGTGAAAACCTACACAGTGATCCTTGATCTAGAGGGGTTTTATCAGTAAACTCTAGTCCATTAATTGAATTACTGAAATGATTTTCAACCAGTGGCTTGTCTGAGTTAGTGTCTGTTGTTAAAAGAGGGTTTGTTGTAGGATCAGCCAGGGCAAAGCCATTCCTCATCAAAAATTTCTCCCAACTGTCACCTATGGTTGACAGATGATACATCAACAAGATTTTAACTAATCCATGGTGAAAAAGGCTCGAATCAACACCCTGTCACTTGTAACATTTGGACATATTATAAAGACTCATCAATAAGTAAAAGGGAATATCTAAATTGAAACCTATGAAATTCATGAGAAAACAAATATGGTAGAGAAAGACCAGTCCATATCGACCTTCACATGTTACAAATTTCTTGAGAATTAAAAGTAGATTATGCCATCTAGGTTTTAATAGAGCGATAAGAATACCTTTTATGCAGCAAGTGGTTTTACAGGAGGTCATAAAAAAACTCCACGGGACTTTTTCTATCCTGGTGTTTTTAAACCACCTCTCTCCCTTTGATGGAAGCCCTGTTGTTTTTCTAACGAAATCCTCTGTAAATTCTAACTATATGTCTCCAATCTTGGCTCTGAAACCATCAAAGGATTATGCAAAATATTTTTCCACCTGAAGATTATAAACCTCAAATTTTTTGAGGAATATATCCCATCCATGATCCTTTAGGTCCTCAATAGCATCGTCATGGGATAGTAAGGCTTGGCATCCGTTCATACTTACATGAACGATAGGTTCCATGACCACAATAACAAGGATGCAACAAAGGTCACTTGGAATAGTTTCAGGTTCCAATCATGCGAGAAATAGAAACAAGTTTGAATGGAGAGTGGAAACATGAAAATAGTAAATCCCGTGGGTTATCATAATTCAGATAGTGAGAACGAAAACTAGAGGGTTCATTGTATTCCTTACCAGATCTTGCAATGAGTGCCAAAAACTACATAGTACAAAACCCGATGCAGATAAAGAATAACTTCATTAATGTTTTGAGCCAGCAAGGTAAGGTAAAAATGAAAGTATAGTAGGTATGTACTCATTGGTATGAATGTTGATACGACCATTTAAATCATGAGAAGAATATCAAAACATTTCCAAGGCTCTTCATGTATCAAAACAATTCGACAATGAACTATCAAATCATAACAACCATATTAAAACAAAAAAAAATGATAATGGATTAATCAACCATTTCATAAGATTTGAATTTGAATTACATATGGATGGATTTTTAAAAGATATTTATAAGGCACAAAATTATTAAACCAAGACAAGTTTTGTGTTTAATTCAAGCTTACAGTCATGAATTAAAAATAAAATAAACGAAAATGCAAACAATAAAAATGTAATAAGGAAATCTTTTAATCCAACAATCATTTCAAAAATCTCAAAAATGTTTACAAATTTGAGGTGATGGCAGCTACAGAAACGTGTAATCTCTTTCGAAAGTGTTAAATATCAAAAATCTTGTGTGGCTGCCAACAAGACCCGGAAAATGATTTTTGAATTAGGATATTATAGAGGCATAACACCATTAGACCCTTCAAAAGGTGGAAGATATGTTGAACCAACGACAAAGAAATTTATCACATAAGAAATAAATCAGTTCTATAGAACTACCATGTGTGAGGAAGATTACATTAACCCAATAGTAGATGGAATTCTTAGTTAGAGAAGCATCAGTTCTTGTGCTTTAGATTCTGGAATAATACTAGAGACTTGGCAATAGTGCTTACATGAGATATCTACCAAAAGATGTGCAAGAATGATGTGCATACTAATATGGATTGGCTTGGAGGTAAGAGAACCTCCAAGTTTTCATGGTCAAAATGATTTGGAAGAATTATTAACAAATTTTGTGTTAGAAGTCCTGGAAAGTCAAAGGTTGTTAGTTTTAGACATTGCCTTGAAATAAATACATGCATGTTGGTGGGGTACTCACAAAGAAAATATCCATGATTGGTATCAATGCAAAAGATTACTGCACATCAGATTTGGCATAGAACAAGAGAATAAACATATGGAGAAATACCATGGAAGAGGACAACCAAGAGAACATATAGACAGATGTATAACCCAATGGATACTGATACCACCAGAGGAATGTTAGGATATTTAGACACTTAGGAGTTAGTTAATATCTACTTGGTATAATGTGTAGTTAGTTAAAAGTGTGTTTCTTAGTGTGTTTATTTAGTATGCATTAGTATGCATTTATACTTAGGAAATCTAATGGTCACGATATGTTCTCGACATAGAGTAATCTAATGGTTCATATTCTCCTTGATATTAATGTCCATTGATTCGTGGCTTAACACCCAATTTTTCCATGATCTATATTTAAGGAGAATGGAGGTTCATTTTTCGATGATCGATTGTGAGAAACTCTCTTGTAAAATCTCTCTGTAATATTTTTCTTTTGCATTAATAAACTACTCCAAGTGGCCATGTTGGTTGGGGCCATGGATGTTTCCCCATAGGTGTTTTAGCATGGAAAAACATTGGTGCATTGATCTTTGATCTGGTTGTGTTAGTGGTTACTCAAGGTGTTCATCCTCTATTGGAATACCTGTGTTTTCGAACAAGGAATGGTCACATCAATTCATCCAGACATTGGAAGGAATACTAAGAAATTGTTATACATAACTGGGACTGTGCAGAGGAACTATAAATTGGGCAGATTTCTAGCAAAACTTTGTAATCACATTTTCATTTGAACATGAGAATATAGTGATATATGCAACAATGAAGTTGATAAAATAAAATATTTTTGAAGAACCTGAAGTTGAAATTGTAACATCTTATCATAACCACAATCGAGAAATAGTCAGACAATTGTTACATTGTTACCCTGTCAAAGAAGATAACTCAATAGAAGAAAACTTGTGCGATATTCAAATAAAAATAGTTGAAGGGGAAAGAGAAGTAGAAGGCCCACATTTACAGTTAGAATAATTTGTTGCACCACTTAAGATAAAGAAAGTCAATATTGGAATAGAAGAGAACCAAAAATTTACAAGTATTGGTGACTATTGGGACAACCGGATAGTGGAAAGAATAACATAACTATTGTGTGAATACATTGATCTATTCCCAACAACGTTTTCAGAAATTAAAGGGGTGGGAGGAGAACTTGGAGAAATGAAGATTTCTTTATGACCAAATTCTAGACCAATAAGAAAAAGACCATATAGGTTGAATCCAGTATATAAATAGAAAGTTAAAGTAGATATTGATAAGATGTTAGAGGTTGGTATAATAGAACCTGTTGAAGAATCTGAGTGGATTATACCTATGGTAGTTCAGGAGAAGAAGCATGGGAGGATAAGGATTTGTGTAGACTTGAGGAAGTTGAATGATGCATGTCTGGAAGATCCCTTCCCTACTCCATTAACAGATGAGGTATTGGAAAATGTAGGAGGACAAGAAGCATACCCATTTACTGATGGATTTTCATGGTATCACCAAATCATAATAGCACCAGAGGATCGTTATAATACTACATTTTCCACAGAATGGGGGTCATATTAATACACAATGATGCCCTTTGGATTGAAAAATGCCCCTACTATTTTTTCAAGAGTAGTGGTAGTTTCATTTAAAGACTTTATACATACATTTTTGGATGTTTATCTAGATGATTGGATAGTATTTATCCTATTGAACATCATGTTGAAGTTTTAGGATTAATTCTAGATAGGTGTAGACAATGTCAAATTTCCTTGAACATTAAGAAATGCATATTTATCACACCAATTGGAATTACACTAGGGAATGTGGTTCATACCATGGAATCCCACTAAAAAGGAGATCAAATGATGGTTGAAAAAAAAAGAGATCAATTTTTCACTGAGAGACTATAGAAATCCTAAGTATACACCGTGCCAATATTTGTAGAGGTATGTATTCATTGATCTTCATGAGGCATTTTTCTGTGAATTTCCACATTTTCTACAAGAGTGGATATTGATATTGAAGTAAAATCACCCAACTAATCAGATAAGACCAGTAGAATGGACTACTTAAAATATTGTGCAACTAAAAAAACTCAAAAATAGATTCACACGCATAGTCGATTTCTATCTAGACAGCATTATTGCAGGATTCATTTCTGAGTTTGCAGTTGATATTGAAAAATCATACATTGTTGCAGAGAATGGTTTTCTGAAGGGTCCAAGAGGAAGGTATATTATATCACTCTACACGTCAATCAATTTTTTATTGCATGATAAAGGTGTGGTGACAATGGATTCTGACAGCTAAATAACTTTGTGTGCATGGGGAGACTAGGGGAAACACTAAGGATGATTTAAGATATGGAGAGGGATATAGATAAAGGTAAGAAGAAGGAAGCAATGGACCCCATTACGATGGATGAAGAAAGAATCAAGGAAATAATAGACAAAGCAAAAATGATGCGCAGCGAAAGACTCTATCAGTATAAGATTAATAGGAAAAAGAGAGCAGTAGTTGAGAGGGAAGGCCAGGAAAGTGATGAAGAAGAGTTAGAGGATCTCCATGCTACAGATAATATTGATGAAATCCTTCATGTTGTTGGGTTAAATATACACACTATTAATTCCCACATTTAATTATCAACTGGGGCTCGTAAGCTTCAAGCTACAGGCGCAGGAAACAGAGGATCAGAGCCTAGGCTAACCTAATATAAAATAGACAAAACAATATTCAAACCCACACTACAGGAAATTAACACTAAGGATTCATCACTGGGACATAGGAATAAATTAGTGCTCTAAAGGCTTAGATCACAATCTTTCATGCACTCATAGTGATGTTCGTGTGATTAATCATGAGTAGCTTACTTAAGTTTTTTTGTCCTTCAATGATTATTTCCTATAGTGGATCCACACTTAAATGCAATAAAAGAAACAAGAAAATGGAAATGAATTCAAATGACATGAAATAAGCTAACACCTTGGGAAGAATTCCAATGTGGGAAGGCCATATCTCACGAGTTAGACCTCTAATATGTACATTTGTGATTGAAGCTATGTGAAATTAAAGTACAAGGAATCCAATGTACAGGAAATAAAAACTAAGTACAGGAAGTAAAGTGTAGGAAAACTGTGGGAAATCAAAATTGAACCAAACTAGCGAAAGGAAATCAAACAAATAGAAAATAAAACTTATTTCAAACTATGTGAATGAAATGAAATGTGAATGCAAGAACCGAACCTAAAACACACAAAGCAAGCCACTCAAACTATAGGAAGAGGCAAGACGAATTTAAAAGAAATCAAACAAACTGGAATCAAACAGTATATGCAATCTAAAATCAAGATATTTCCACAATCAAGTGCATCAGTCACAATGAACAAGCATGGAAATAAATGAAAAGGAATGGGAAAGAATGGAAATGCATAAATACAAAGTGGAAATAAGTGGAATGCTTATGCAATGGAAAGAAATATCAACTTTGTAAAAGAATCTAAAACAGAATGCTTATCAAAAATGTTTAGTCATATATGACATCAAAAGAGAAAAAGAAGGATAGGTACTCTCTGCAGACCGAGAGCTTCAATGTAAAGCACAAGAATCAAAGAGTAATTGAGAAGAATATAAACTTTTGTAATTGACGAAAGATCTATATTTAAAGAACAGTCAATTAAACAAAAGTTAATGTGTTGAATAAGTTGAGAGAAAGGAAAGTTCCTTGTGTGAACAATCAATAAATTTGTGTAATTTAATGTGCATTCATCAATCAAGGAATGAGTATATAAAAAGAGAGGACAATTCTTTGTCATGAAATGTAATTGCAATGTGATTGGGCATTAATTCCATGCATAGAGAATGAGGCAAAAAGAGGGGTCGATATGCTCTTGCAATAACTAATTATATTGCATGATTAAATATGAAATCAATGGCCAAATCGTGTTGAAGGAAAAAGAGAAAATATGGAAGAGAAAAGTTAATAATATGCAGCGAATAAGCCAACTTTGTTTTTGTGTTTTCTTTTATAAGTGAATGAAAACAAGAATATGTCAACATACTTTGTTTTATAATGTTTTGGACAGTAAGAAACTAATGTGTAATTTGAATGGTAGATTTGATGGGAAAATTGGATGGAAAATCAATGATGAAGGAGTTAAATGCAATGAGGGACTTTCCATAGACTATTCAGCATAAAAACAAAGCATAGGAAGAATACATAGAAATATAAGCACACAAATGTGATAGCAGAGAATGTTAAATATATTTAAAGCTCAATGTGGTAATGTATTCAATTGGGAGGTTTACAATATGAGTTCTAATTAACATAACAATTGCAAAACTAAAATTAGAATTCAAACCATGCAATCCAAACTGTAAATGAAATTCTAACCTTTAAACAAATTGAACAGTAAAAGAAAAATACATAAATGAAATACTAACTAGTTAAGATACAAAGGGAAACATTCTTACCAAGTTGAGGGGCCCTACCCAACATGTAATTTTCTTCCAAAAAGAAGTCAATCCCCTTGAATGAACAAAACACCAATTCTTTAT
>JZKD02S2098971.1:41928-51948 GCA_000966675.3 Picea glauca
TAATCATCCTTTTAATCACTAAAAATATGGAAAATTATGTATTAACCACATAGGATGAATAACATGAGATAATGGAGGTTTATGGTGTAATTAGGGATATATTATTGACGAAATGTGGGGAGAATGTGTAATGATGAGTGTATCTCTATGGAGGAAAATATGAAAAAACTAGAGCCCAACACACCCCCAAACCTGAGGATTTGCATGCCCTCATGCAAATAAGGTGAATAACTTATGATACTTTGCTTATAGATTTATGTGACATTTTTTCTTTTGTGTAGGTGTTGGTTCTTGTGGAATGACACTTTGGATTGAATTTCAAACAGAGAAACAAAATTATCATAAAAATGGAGGACAAGAAGTGGTTGGGGTATCAGAGTGATGGTGAATGGTGTGCCTGTGGAGAATGGTTTATAAAATGATGGTGATGGTGGTCGTATGAACTTGGACATCTTTATACTTTGTATCTTACATCAATTTTAAGAGCAATATTTACTTTGTGGTTCTTTGTTTGGATAATCAACAATCAACAATGATTTCATCCTCTTTGAGATGACTTAAGAATGCTTTATGATGTACACAGAGACGACACTATAGATGTTGTTTTGCATTTGTATACCACATATCCCTAATTTCACTAAAAATATGGAAAATTATGTATTAACCACGTAGGAGGAATAACATGAGATAATGGAGGTTTATGGTATAATTAGGGATATATTATTGACAAAATGAGGGGAGAAGGTGTAAGGATGAGTTTATTTGTATGGCAGAAAATATGACAAAACTGGAGCCCAACACACCCCCAAACTTGAGGATTTGCATGTCCTCATGCAAACAAGGTGAAGAACTTATGATACTTTTCTTATAGATTTATGTGACATTGTTTCTTTTGTGTAGGTGTTGGTTCTTGTGGAACGACACTTTGGATTGAATTTCAAACAAAAAAACAAAATTATCATAAAAATGGAGGACAAACATTGGATGGGGTATCAGAGTGATGGTGAATGGTGTGCATGTGGAGAATGGTTTATAAAATTATGGTGATGGTGGTCCTATGAACTTGGATGTCTTTATACTCTGTATCTTACATCAATTTTAAGACCAATATTTACTTTGTGGTTCTTTGTTTGGATAAGAAACAATGATTTCATCCTCTTTGAGATGACTTAAGAATTCTTTATGATGTACAAAGAGAAGACATTATATATGTTTCTTTGCATTTGTATACCACATATCCTTAATTTCACTAAAAATATGGAAAATTATGTATTAACCACATAGGATGAATAACATGAGATAATGGAGGTTTATGGTGTAATTAGGGATATATTATTGACGAAATGCGGGGAGAAGGTGTAATGATGAGTGTATTTGTATGGTATGACAAAAATAGATCCCAACACACACCCAAACCCGAGGATTTGCATGCCCTCATTCAAACAAGGTGAAGAACTTATGATACTTTTCTTATAGATTTATGTGACATTGTTTCTTTTATGTAGGTGTTGGTTCTTAAGAATGATTTCTTCCTCTTTGAGATGACTTAAGAATGCTTTATGATGTACAAAGAGAAGACACTATAGATGTTTCTTTGTATTTGTATATTGTTACTTGGTCTTATCATCAGAGTATATTATTCATTATGACAAGTGGAGTGAAGATGCAGGGTTTACTGAGTAGTTGTGATAATTCATAGTGGAGTGTGGAGTGGGTAATAGTGGTTATGCATCATGTTTTCCAAGTTCTTAGTAAATTAAAAATATTTGTAGCAATTTTACCTCAAGTTACCCTTGCTTTGAATTCTAATCATGTTGAAGTGTAAACTATGCAAAACAAGATGAAATGTCTGCAGAATCATGATGTAGACTGTTGAAATTTGAAGATGAAGTTGAAGATCAATGTGAGTATATGCTAGTTGAAACTGAAGATTAAGTCGAGCAAGACTCAGAGATGCTAGGGATCTAGGAGAGAACTGATGAATGTTGATATGCTTAGATTCCTTATGTCTCTCTCTCCCCCACGCCTGTTGGTTTGCATGTCCTCATGCAAACTCTTATTAGCACACAAAATTGTTGAAAGCTAAAAGAGGACTATGTGGAACAGGTGCATGTTGATTGAAGGAGGGAAATGAAGTATCCCAGAGCTGAGGGATGCTAAAAATATCCTGCAAAAAGTACCCTCAAAAAAGATTTAAATTTATGTATTATTGGTACATGAACCTACTGGTTTCTGTACCAACAGTACCGGAACAGAAAAATCTAAAAGAACTAAACCAACACTTTTATTATGAAAGAAGAAATAAAAATTGATGTTATGACAAAGAAACAACCAAAACTTAAACTGTATCCATGCTTGTAAATTTGGAAATGAAATTAATTTTAAAACATTACAAACATAAAGGAAATTCCTAAATTACTTATTACATACGATTTCATCAATCATTAACAGTTGTATGCTCAAGAAACCATGTTAATTACGATGGGTGATTTTTCCTCGAATCCTTGAACAAGAAAACATGAGGAGATAAGTGGTCTTTAATAAATGAGAAACCGATAGGAAACCAGTCATCCATGTTTAATTTCTCATAGAATTTGTGTCATTCAAGTGATATTGATAAAGTTTGCATTTGAGTTTATTAGAATCCTACAGTTATGGTTCCCACCTCTAGGACAATGAACTCCTGGGTATGAATGACGGGGTCTTGATACCATCTAACAAACATTCTCAAATGGTAATTAGATGAGGTTCATTAACCTTTTGTTCAACCATGCATGCTTCTTCTTAAGCATTTACAAAAGTATATTTTTCATACGGACAAATATAGATTAGGCATAATGAAAGACATAAAAATCAAAACCCATTTCCAACAAGCTTGTTTAGTACTCCGATGGGGTAATTTTGACATCTAATAAATATCCTTCCCAGGAAGAATGCCCTATTTCCCACGAGATTCTTAAGTACCCTGATGGGTTTTCCTAGTTATACCATAGACCGGTACCTGTTGCCAGCAGACTTGTCTAGTATCCCAACGAGTTAGCCTCTTACACCCATTTTCCATCAAAGGATCTTTTCCCAATATTTACCCTTAAGATAAAAAATCATATATTTCTCTTGCATGGATGAATGGGGAAGCATATTTGAAAACATTTTTACAGGATGGGATGGTATTGAGTTGGAAGATATTTTATAGATTGACCATAAAAGATTGTTCGTATGAAAAATAGACTTATGTATTAAGATTAGTCGAAATACATATCATGGTCAAACTTACTTAATGTGTTGTGGATGAGGCCTTGAGAGAATGACCTAAAGGTGCCTCTAGTCCCAAAGTTGATATTCTTCATATAAGATTGTGTTCCCTCACAAGTAGAAGTTTCATTCACTCTCCTACTACTATTTGATAAGAATGCTTGAATAACAGGTTATGGTAGGAAACTAGGATGTACAAGTTACCTACGGGTATCATTATGTAGACCTTAAAGATTTTGTAAATCCCCATAATATTTTAAAGATTAGGCTTATGAGAAATTGTTATTATTAATAATCAGAAATCTGTATGTAATAATGAGAAGAAATATCTTAAGTTGTTTTGGTTTTTATGTTATATCACCAATATTATCTTCATCTCATTTCATTTATTTGAAAAGAAACACGAAAAGATGTTGCATTTATTTAGAACTAGGTTAATTAACATGCAATTTTTACTCTATCCTATTTAAGAACAAGAAATTATATTTCACGTGTAAGAATATTTCCAATGTAACCATGTGTGTAACGGGGGTAGAAATACATTCATACTCGGGTTTGAAAGATAATCTTTACTGTATACCAAAATATGAATAACCAGTTTCTTTGGTGATGATGTGAAGAGGTGTTGAAGAAGAGAGTGGTGGTTAAATATGGTTGTTGCCTAGAACCACTGTTTGATATATTCATGATGTTCTTGGTTCACTTGTTTTTTTACACCACTCTAGATGTCTCCCTCTATCATGCCTTGTGGATCGTCTTCTTTCAAATGACTAGTCTCATTAGTGCATAAAGGTTCTACAGAAAGGCATATCAGGAATTCCTCGATCTCAGTTTCTAGTGTTTGTTCTCCATCAAATGTGGTCCATGATTTTTCGATCTCCTAGATATATTGGCAAAGGGAATCAAAGGAAAATTCTATATCTTCTTTTCTATGCAAAGCGACATTTAATTTCTTGACTGTTGTCAAGATTTGTTCTTCCTGAGACGCTGAGATTGAGATACTAGTTGTTGCTAGGATTTGAGAGAGTTATGTTAAACTCTTGATCATATTTGAATTATTTTTTATGGTTGATGGGTATTTTTTCACACATGGATTAGTGTAGAAGGGGGGGGTTCTTACAATGCCCAAAACATGTGATTAATCGTGAGTAGCTTACTTAAGTTTTTTTGTCCTTCAATGATTATTTCCTATAGTGGATCCACACTTAAATGCAATAAAAGAAACAAGAAAACGGAAATGAATTCAAATGACATGAAATAAACTAACACCTTGGGAATAATTCCAACGTGGGAAGGCCATATCTCACGAATTAGACCTCTAATTTGTTCGTTGGTGATTGAAGCTATGTGAAATTAAAGTGAAAGGAATCCAAAGTATATGAAATAAAAACTAAGTACATGAAGTAAAGTGTAGGAAAACTATGGGAAATCCAAATTTAAGAAAATTAGCGAAAGGAAATCAAACAAATAGAAAATAAAACTTATTTCAAACTATGTGAATGAAATGAAATTTGAATGCAAGAACTGAACCTAAAACACACAAATCAAACCACTCAAACTATAGGAAGAGGAAATATGAATTTAAAAGCAATCAATCAAAGTGGAATCAAACAGTATATGCAATATAAAATCAAGATATTTCCACAATCAAGTACATTAGTCACAATGAACAAGCATGGAAAGCAATGAAAAGAAATGGGAAAGAATGGCAATGTAAAAATAAAAAGTGGAAATAAGTGGAATGCTTATGCAATAGAAAGAAATATCAACTCTGTAAAAGAAGCTAAAAACACAATGTTTATAAAAAATGTTTAGTCATATATGAAATCAAAAGAGAAAAAGAAGGATGGGTACTCTCTGCAGACTGAGAGATTCAATGTAAAACACAATAATTAAAGAGTAATTGAGAAGAATATGAACTTATGCAATTGAAGAAAGAACTATATTTAAAGAACAGACAGTTAAACAAAAGTTAATGTGTTGAATAAGTTGAGAGCAAGGCAAGTTCCTTGTGTGAACAATCAATAAAGTTGTGTAATTTAATGTGCATTCGTCAATCAAGGAATGAGTAGATAAAAAGAGAGGACAATTCTATGTCATGAAATGTAATTGTAGTGTGATTCGGCATTGATTCCATGCATACATAATGAGGCAAAGAGAGGTTTCAATCTACTCTTGCAATGAATAATTATATTTCATGATTAAATCTGCAATCAATAGGCAAATCATATTGAAGGAAAGGGAGCAAATATGGAAGAGAAAAGTTAAGTATATGCGTTGAATAAGACAAATTTGTTTTTGTGTTTTCTTTTATAAGTGAATGCAAACAAGAATATGTCAACATACTTTGTTTTATAATGTTTTGGACAGTAAGAAACTAATGGGTGATTTGAATGGTATATTTGATGGGAAAATTGGATAGAAAATCAATGATGAAGGAGATAAATGCAATGACGGATTGTCCATAGTCTATTCAGCATAAAAACAGAGCATAGGAAGAATACACAGAAATATAAACACGCAAATGTGATAGGAGAGAATGATAAATAAATTCAAAGCTCAATGTGGTAATGTATTCAATTGGGAGGTTTATAATATGAGTTCTAATTAACATAACAATTGCAAAACTAAAATTAGAATTCAAACCACATAATCCAAACTGTAAATGAAATTCTAACCTTTAAACAAATTGAACAGTAAAAGAAAAATACATAAATGAAATGATAACTAGTTAATATACAAAGGGAAGCATTCTTACCAAGTTGAGGGACCCTTCCCAACAGGTAATTTTCTTCCAAAAATAAGGCAATCCCCTTGAACTCACAAAACACCAATTCTTTATTCCATCAAACTCAGAAATTACAAAAAGGAAGATCATTCTCATAATAGCGTTCTGACCTTAACTACAAATAATTGAATGAATCATCTTTCAAGCCTATGAAGCATCTTTTATACACAATAAACCACTGAAGAGTGGATGGGACCAAATCCCAAAGCTATGATTTCAAAATTTACAATTTTAGATAAAATTACTAAAAATACGGAAAATTATGTATTAACCACATAAGATGAATAACATGAGATAATGGAGGTTTATGGTGTAATTATGGATATATTATTGATGAAATGTGGGGAGAAAGTGTAATGATGAGTGTATTTGTATGGAGGAAAATATGACAAAACTGGAGCCCAACACACCCCTAAACCTGAGGATTTGCAGATCCTCATGCAAACAAGGTGAAGAACTTATGATACTTTTCTTATAGATTTGTGTGACATTGTTTCTTTTGTGTAGGTATTGGTTCTTGTGGAACGACACTTTGGATTGAATTTCAAACAGAGAAAAACAATTATCATAAAAATGGAGGACAAGCAGTGGATGGGGTATCAGAGTGATGGTGAATGGTGTGCATGTGGAGAATGGTTTATAAAATTATGGTGATGGTGCTCATATGAACTTGGACATGTTTATACTTTGTATCTTACATCAATTTTAAGACCAATATTTACTTTGTGGTTCTTTGTTTGCATAAGAAATAATGATTTCATCCTCTTTGAGATGACTTAAAAATGCTTTATGATGTACAAAGAGAAGACACTATAGATGTTTATTTGCATTTGTATACCACATATCCCTAACTTCACTAAAAATATGGAAAATTATGTATTAACCACATAGGATGAATAACATGAGATAATGGAGGTTTGTGGTGTAATTAGGGATATATTATTGACGAAATGCGGGGTGAAGGTATAATGATGAGTGTATTTGTATGGCAAAAAATATGACAAAACTGGAGCCAAACACACCCCCAAACCCAAGGATTTGCATGTCCTCATTCAAATAACGTGAAGAACTTATGATACTTTTCTTATAGATTTATGTCACATTGTTTCTTTTGTGTAGGTGTTGGTTCTTAAGAATGATTTCATCCTCTTTGAGATGACTTAAGAATGCTTTATGATGTACAAAGAGAAGACACTATAGATGTTTATTTGCATTTGTATACCACATATTTCATTTTCATTACTCGGTCTTATCATTAGAGTATATTGTTCATTATGACAAGTGGGGTGAAGATGTAGGGTTTACTGAGTAGTTGTGATAATGCATAGTGGATTGTGGTGTGGGTAATAGTGGTTATTCATCATGTTTTCCAAGTTCTTAGTGATTAAAAATATTTGTACCAATTTTACCGCAAATTACCCTTGATTTGAATTCTAATGCATGTTGAAGTGGATACTATGCAGAACAAGACGAAATGTCTACAGAATCATGATGTAGACTGTTGAAATTTGAAGATGAAGTGGAAGATGAATGGGAGGACAAATAGTGGATGGGGTATCAGAATGATGGTGAATGGTGTGCATGTGGAGAATGGTTTATAAAATTATGGTGATGGTGGTTGTATGAACTTGGACATCTTTATACTCTGTATCTTACATCAATTTTAGGACCAATATTTACTTTGTGGTTCTTTGTTTGGATAAGCAACAATGATTTCATCCTCTTTGAGATGACTTCAGAATGTTTTATGATCTACAAAGAGAAGACACTATATATGTTTCTTTGCGTTTGTATACCACATATCCTTAATTTCACTAAAAATATGGAAAATTATGTATTAACTACATAGGATGAATAACATGAGATAATGGAGGTTTATGGTGTAATTAGGGATATATTATTGAATAAATGTGGGGGGAAAGTGTAATGATGAGTGTATTTGTATGGAGGAAAATATGACAAAATTGGATCCCAACACACCCCCAACCCCGAAGATTTGCATGTCCTCATGGAAACAAGGTGAAGAACTTATGATACTTTGCTTATAGATTTATGTGACATTGTTTCTTTTATGTAGGTGTTGGTTCTTAAGAATGATTTCATCCTCTTTGAGATGACTTAAGAATTCTTTATGATGTACAAAAAGAAGACACTATAGATGTTTATTTGCATTTGTATACCAAATATTTCATTTTCATTACTCAATCTTATCATTAGAGTATATTGTTCATTATGACAAGTGGAGTGAAGATGTAGGGTTTACTAAGTAGTTGTGATAATGCATAGTGGATTTTGGTGTGGGTAATAGTGGTTATGCATCATGATTTCCAATTTCTTAGTAAATTAAAAATATTTGTACCAATTTTACCTCAAGCTACCCTTGCTTTGAATTCTAATGCATGTTGAAGTGGATACCATGCAAAACAAGACGAAATCTCTACAGAATCATGATGTAGACTGTTGAAATTTGAAGATGAAGTGGAAGATGAATGGGAGTATATGTTGGATGAAACTGAATATTAAGATGAGAAATACTGAGACCTTCTAGATATCTAGGAGAGCGCTAATGAATGTTGATCTGTTGAGATTCCTTATGTCTCTCTCTCCCCCACGCCTGTTGGTTTGCATGACCTCATGCAAACTCTTATTAGCACACAAAATTGTTGCAAGTTGAAAGAGGACTATGTGGAACTGGTGCATGTTGATTGAAAGAAGGAAATGAAGTATGCCATAGTTGAGGGCTTCTGAAAATATCCTGCAAAAAGTACCCTCGAAAAAGATTTAAATTTTTGTACTGTTGCTACAGGAACCTACTAGTTTTTGCACCAGCAGTACCGGAACAGAAAAATCTAAAAGAACTAAACCAACATTGTTATTATGAGAGAAGAAATAAGCATTGATGTTATTACAAAGAAACAACCAAAACTTAAACTTTATCCATGCTTGTAAATTTGGAAACGAAATTAATTTTAAAACATTACAAACATAAAGGAAATTCCTAAATTACTTATTACATACGATTTCATCAATCATTAACAATTGTATGCTTAAGAAACCATGTTAATTATGATGGGGTATTTTTCCTCTCATCCTTGAATAGGAAAAGATGAGGAGATAAGTGGTCTTTAATAAATGAGAAACCGATAGGAAACCAGTCATCACTGTTTAATTTCTCATAGACTTTATGTCATTCAAGTGATATTGATAAAGTTTGAATTTGAGTTTATTAGACTCCTACACTTATGAGTCCCACCTCTAGGAAAATGACATCCTAGGTATGAATGACGGGGTCTTAAGACTATCTTACAGACATTCTCAAATGGAAATTACATGAGGTTAATTAGCCTTTTGTTCAACCATTCATGCTTCTTCTTAAAGACTTACACAAGTATATTTTTCATATAGACAAATATATATTAGGCATAATGAAAGACATCAAAATCAGAACCCATTTCCAGCAAGCCTGTTTAGTACTCTGATGGAGTAATTTTGACATCTAAGAAATATCCTTCTTAGGTAGAATGCCCCATTACCCACAAGCATGTTTAGTACCCTGATGGGTTTTCCTAGTTATACCACAGGCTGATACCCATTGCTAACAGTCCTTTTCAGTATCCCTACGAGTTATCCTCTTACACCCATTTTCCATCAAAGGCTCTTGTCCCAATCTTTACCCTTAAGAGAAAAATTTATAGATTTCTTTCGCATGGTTGAATGGGGAATCATATTTGAAAACCTTTTTATAGGATGGGATGGTATTGAGTTGGAAGATATTTTATAGATTTCCCATAAAATATTGTTCATATGAAAAATAGACTTATATATTGAGATTAGTCAAACGACATATCATGGTCAAACTTACATAATGTGTGGTGGATGAGGCCATGAGAGAATGACCTAAAGGTGCCTCTAGTCCCTAAGTTGATTTTCTTCATATAAGATTGTGTTCCCTCACAAGTAGAAGTTTCATTCACTCTCCT
>JZKD02S2098971.1:85062-102290 GCA_000966675.3 Picea glauca
CACCTATACATTGAAAACCTGAAAATGCCCATCGAGTTGCTAAAACCTTAAGATATGATTTGATCAACTCTTTTCATCTTCCACTTGTGCTCTAATGTTGCCTCATGATTTTCTCTCGAGAAATATGGGATTAATATCATCAGTATTGATGATATATACAAAATCTACTACATCAATCTTGAAAGTGATCTTTGACCAGCTAATTTCATGCTTGAAGATGTCAATCTGATCTTCGAGAATGTTGGATAAAAATGGTTGATCCCTCTAGCATGTTGGTATTTCATTCTTGAAGAAAGTGCCCCTTCTCAATCAGCAAGTGCTCCAACTTTAACTTATCAAATGCTACTTTAAGCATGCGACCCTCCACAGAGTAGGTTGTGATAAGCCTGTAAACATGTACAGGTCGTGTTTTCCCAATCTTGTGGCATCGATCCATAGCTTGCATATCCATTTGAGGATTAGAGTCACTATCATAGATAATACAAGTGTCTGCAACAGTAAGATTGATTCCAAGCCCACCAGCACATGTGATAAGCAAAAAGATAGAGAAGTTGATATCTGGGTCATTGAAATATTTTATCTGATTTTTCCTATCTTCCAACTTAACACTGCCATCAATGCGACAAACCTCATAAGAAATGTCAATAACAGGGAATGTTGGACCCATTGTTTAAGGCATGTGGATTTGCCTCAGTTCTTATCGTTAGATTTTGGATCCATGATAGATTATAGCATTCATGCTTGGAACAAACCTATTGATTTCATTCACCCAATTGGATAGAGTAGAAAGAGGATCAACTACTAAAAAGAGTCCATGCATGCCCATCTCTTTCAGATGAGCAAGAAGACCAATAGTCTGAACTGTCTTTCCTAGACCCATTTGATCTGCCAGGATTCTGTTGAGCCCATTTTGCCACAGATAAATCAACCACTTTACACCCTTAATTTGATAGGAATTTAACCTTCCCCCGATCAATAGAGAAACAAGCTCCATCTGTTCTTTCCAGTTCTTCTCCTCCTCTGTTAAATTATCAGAAGCGTGAACTGGGGTGTCTCCTATGCAATTCTCAGTCTTGGCATCGATAGCATTTTTTGACTTTTGATAAGAGTCTGCATTAGTATCCACCATCTTACGCTTTCGACCCCTACCACTTTTCCATACCGCACTTACTTTTGCATTTCCATTCTCACTTGGAATAAATGTGATGCCATCCATCCTATCAAGAAGAAACTCTGAATAAAGTTGAGTCTGCCTAAGAATCTCATCCAATTTGTTAAATAACGAATGATCCGTCTGTGAAGTCCCATTGCTCAGGAACTTGATCAATGCTGAGCTCTAGAGAATCTGCACCATGGATCCGTGCCAGCTCCATTTGAGACAACATCTCTATTGTTATTCAGCTGCGACGGGGTTGATCCTTGTATAAATAGAGATCAAAACCTGCGCACAGATGTTAAGCGATGATGCTCTGGATTTTAACATCTAGATGAGAGTTCCTTTGGTTTTTTCACCTGTGGGACGTATCCCACACGTAATGAGAAAACGTATTTAAAATTTTTAAATACATAGTTGTTTGCATCTACTATTGACTCATAGTGCGTATCCTTTTTTTTCTTGTGGAATCACTCCTTGACGCCTTGTGAATGGGCGTTTCTCTTCATGACTCGACTCTTGATGCAATGTTGGTCCTTGGTTTCCGTGGTTGTTGATGGATTAATAAGTGGGGCGTGATGATGAAACCTAAAACCTTTTGTTGCTCGAATATGTGTTGGCATATTGATTTTGAATATGATGCTTAGTGCTTATATAACTCGGCGTTTAAGCACTAGGCTTTTAACTCTTCTTTTGGAGCTCAATCTATTCAACTCTGGCAGAGTTGACACTTTGGAATAATTTTGGATTAGATGCACTGCCCCTGGTGAACTCTCTCTTTGTGGTGCTTTAGTAGTTGCTATGCACTCGGCGTTCATAGCCATGTTGAACATTAACGTGAACTCTCTCTTTGTGGTGCTTTAGTAGTTGCTATGCACTCGGCGTTCATAGCCATGTTGAACATTAACTCTGAGCATTCCTTGTGGCGTTTTGATATATTGTGACATGGAACTTGTGCTCTCAAATTGTGGGTTTGGCACATTTCATTAATATTTTGACGCGTTGAGCAGATAGCTAAAGCCCCTTGTGGGCTCCTCCCTATGTGGCTTGTATTTGGCGCTAGGTTTTGACTTGTGTTTTGTAATATGTAGCTAATCCATGTTGTGTTTGATGGAAGGTGCTGGAATTTGACCTCAATGCCCGATGGGCTTAATTAGAGATTGGCCCTCAGGCCAATATTTATTTGTTAGATAAAACATTAAGCTTGTAAGGAAAATCGAGAGCATAAAATTGACATGTTAGGTGCTAACACGAGCATCACCACAATATATCAAAAACTCTGTCAAACATGTTATTCGGGAGCTACAGAAACAATGTTCCAATATCCATGCCAAACTCATCTCTTTCATTGCATGATAAGAGCTTATTTTAACACAATAGAACTTTGACCTCCATACTAGTGCTCGGTCTCCATAGTCAATTTAGTTGATGCTTGTAGGAACAATATTTTTCGGTGCTACAAGAATGACCTCATTCTTGCAACAAGGAAAAAATTGAATATTAAGTATTTGGATACTAACATTGGTTCCTTCTGGGGATGGAATTCTCCCTACGATCTGCCAAGAACAAGCAGACCACTGTGCCTTTCCATCCTATCCATCTGTGCAATCTAACCATGCAAATTTTCTACTCTGCAAATATCCACAATTTTTTGTGTTGTGCCTAATCCATTGGGCTAGTGGAGTCATTCATACCACTGCTAAAACTTTGCAACTTATTCAAACTCTGAAATGACAACATACTGCAGCAAACTAACAAACTGAAAGGAATCTACATGATCCTATGGCGAGCTTATTTCACACACTACCCTACTCTTAATCATTTAAAATCAATTGATCGTGTATAATCATGCTTCCAATGTAGCCAGGTAAGTAATTGATTGACTGACCAGACTTCTCAGACATACTTTGTCGGAATGGAATGTTTCACATCAAACATCAATGGGTTATGAAATTCATACTTACAATGAAACCAAGACAGAGGATTAGAATAAATGACCTCCTCTAAATATGTAGCGATGGGATCATAGAACTCATAATAAAATGCATCTTTTTGTTGCTTGAACTAAATAGGTTGCTCATGAAAAACCTTTACTTCTTCTACTATGTAAGTGATATCAGTTTTATGTTCATGAAGTGTTGCAAAAGGAGAAGAAAATATGAAATATTCCACCATGTTAAACCCATCATGCTCAATGTCTTCTACAAACCCGAGATAGTTGATTTATAAATAATGTTGTTCCTTTATATCCTGCATGAAATCTGATTCATAATTGTCATACACCGGCTAGTTGCTACTCAATTCAACAAAATTTGATGTGGGGATCTTCTCTTCTTGACGCAAACGCGCCAACCAGGGCACGTCTGCAACTACCAGGACCATCTTTCTCCTCAGGCCCAAAGAGTTAAGACACTCTTCAACCCCCTTTCGGGAGGTCTCAATACCCACAGACCTTCCTTGTGATCTCCCTTCTTTAAATCGGGAAATCGGACCTCGCGTAGTAGCGAGTCTTGTACTCGGGTCGCACTAAACTCCGAAACCCGATGAATATTCCCTTCGCACCTTTTTCTGTCCTTATCGGAGATTTCCCCATCGAAAAATCGGAACTTATGATGTCGTGGGTCACACACCTCACGGATCCCCGATTCCCGAACTCCGATGCCTCCTGTCCTCTGTCCACGGCAAAGCCCTGGGACCCACGCTCCCGTAGTGATCGGGAAATCGCGTTTCGGGAATTCGTGATTCTTGATGCACAAGGTCACAGACCTTACCAAACCCCGAGCTCCGATATACGACGCCACCTGTCGTCACCTCAGGGTGAGACTTAACACTCTGACACCTGTCTTCCACTTAGCGCTATCGAGAAATCACGGATCGCGATTTCAACATATGCAATGCGCTTGACTCCGGAAATCCCGAAATGTCGAACCCCGACTCCTCGGATCTCTCGCCACGTGTCCCTCCGATCAACGGCTCCGACCGCATCGGGAAATCGCTGATCGCGATTCCTTGATGCAAATGTTTTTCACTCCTGGAAGCCCCAATGCCTCCAAACGTCGACTCGCCAGGATCTTCCGCCACGTGTCCTCGCCGATGAACGGTCCAAAGCGCTCATTGGGAAATCGTTGATCGTGATTCCTTGATGCGAGATTTCTACGTCCTCGGAAACCCCGATATCCCGATGGACTGAACCTCGACGCTCCCTGGCTTCTTGACACGTGTTATGTCAATCAACGATTGAGATCCTTTCTCGGGATTTCGAGACTTTCAAGGTCTTGATTCTCTTACCTTATGAAACCTCGATATCGCCAATGTCCCGATGACTCCTCTTTTGTTCACTGGGGCTTAAACCCTGCGCAACTCCCCACGATCTGACGACTAACGGGACTTCGTCAATCTCTTCAGCGAATCCTGACCATCGATTCCTCCCTCTCGAGGATCTCCTAAGAACGGCTAAGTGTTCCTTCTCAGCACTTGTTTTCTGACGTCGGCGCTGCAGCTCCTGCTCGAACCCCCCCTGGGCACAGCTCCTGCGCTTTCTTTCAACTATGTCTCGAAGGTGCTATACCTCCTGAGTTTTTCCACTCTGGTTCTCTCAGAGGGAACTTGTGTGCACTCCTTGCGGCAACCCTGTAAACACTTCAAGTGTTCATCCTTCTTCGACTCTGCGCAACTCCTGCAGCAGCAGTCCTTGGCTTCCTCTTCTCAGGTTAACAACTGAGACTTCTTCCTTCAGCCTGCACCTCCTTTGCACGGCTTCAACAACCTTAATCAACTTCAGAGTGAATGAGAACAAAAGTTCAACTCATGGGCCTCATCAACGCACTCCTTGCGGATGAATTCAACTGCACACTCTGCAGGAATCTCCTAGCTCAGATTGAGAAACAATTGAAGCTCATTCCCCTCCTCTCAGACTTCTACTGAAACAGGAAGTCATATGCACAACATATACAAAGCAATGCATAACAGAAACAAACATTCATAAGCACATGAACAATACACACAGAGAAACAACACCAGGCATGAGTTTGAATCAGAATTTCATTCTATTAATTCAACACTGTACATGGGTGTTCTTCACAAAGTTCTCTGCTTGCTCCTCTCTTTTGAATGCTTCTGAATAATCTGAATAATGAATAATGTACAAAGGAGGGTGTTTATATCCGTTTTCCCTCTCGAACTCTAAATTGTCTAATCTAGACTTAAACATCTATCTACCTACATTAACTAGATTAAATGCCTCCTATCTATTCCAGACAAGAGCGTATGGCTCGAGGTCTGATACAATACACAAAAGGCGCTCTTTCATAAATGGTGCATGTATACATTGGCGCATTCTCTTGTTTGAAAATTCAAAAAGTTTCGGCTGGTCTTGTCCAGCTGTTGTTGTCTTCCATGTTGGCTCGCTTGTCATGGGCGATGCTCCTGCATCATACTCCTCGGCTTGAAAATACTCATGGGCTCCTGTCCATGAGCTCCTGCATGGTCTGTCCATGCTTTTGGATAACTATTTTTGTCTCCCAACTGGCATCTTCCACTGGGTGGTTCTTCCATTTGATCAGGTATTCAAAGTATTCCTTCCGCCTGGTCCTCTTACCCACTCGTTTGCCCAATATGCACTCCATCTGTGGTTTTTCTGCTACTGGTAATTGTTTCATCCAGTGGATCACTGGTTCTTTAGCTCTAGCCTCTGCTTCTCCAACCCTGTATGGGTATAAATCCGAGACATTAAATATCAGAGATATTCCAATGCCATCCGGCAACTCAATTTCATAAGCGTTCTCTCCAAATTTCTTCAGGACTCTACATGGTCCAATTTTCTTCATCTTCAGTTTGTTGTATGTTCCCCTTGGGAACCTTTCCTTCCTCAGGTGTGCCAAAACTAGATCACCAACTTCGAATTGAAGTTGTCTCCGATGTTGATCTGCTATGCGCTTGTATTCCTAGTTTGTTTCCAGCAATCGTTGCTTCACTCTGCTGTGAAGTTCTTCCATCGCCTCTGCAAATTCTTCCGCGCTTACGCTTTTTATCATTATCTGTTCTGAATCCCTGAGTTCAGATACTCCTCTCGGTTTCCTGCCATATACAATTTCAAATGGACTTGTTCCTGTACTTCTGTTCACTGAATCGTTGTAAGCAAACTCTGACTGTGGCAACACATTGTCCCAGCTGCTGTGGTGCTCTGTCACCAAGCTTCTGAGTAAACCTCCCAGACTTCTATTTACCACCTCTGTTTGCCCATCCATCTGGGGATGGTAGGCTAAACTAAACGCCAAGTTAGTTCCTAGCTTCTTCCAGAGTGTCCTCCAGAAATGTCCTATGAATTTTGTATCCCTGTCCGATACAATGCTTCTAGGTAAACCATGAAGTCTAACGATCTCCTTGAAAAACAAATTTGCGATATGAAACGCATTGCTGGTCTTATGGCATGGAATAAAATGTGCCATTTTTGAGAACCTGTTGACCACCACAAAGATCGAATCATGTCCTCTTTGCGTTCTCGGTAATCCTAGTACGAAATCCATGCTGATTTCATCCCATGGCCTCTCTGGTATGGGTAAGGATTGATAGAATCTCGCATTCTTCTTTCTGCCCTTTGAATGCTGACAAATCCTGCACCTGTCAACAAATTTCTTGACATTTGTTCACATCTTCGGCCAGAAATAGGCTTCACTCATCTTTGCAAATGTCTTATCGTGGCCAAAATGTCCTGCTAATCTGCCACTATGCTTTTCTTTTAGCAGATTCTCCCTCATGGAGCAATGTGGAATGCATAACTGATTGCCTCTGAACAACAGTCCATTTTGGATTATGTAATCCATCCATAGGCTTCTATCTCTGAGAACTGGATTCTCAGCTGCCTCGTATGCCTCTGCAAAATCTGCATCACCTGCACACATGTCCTTAAGGTTTTCAAAACCCAAGGTCTTGACTCGAAACTCCTGCAGCAACAAACATTTCCTGTTCAAAGCATCAGCCACTTTTTTAGCAGTACCTAAAATGTGTTTAATGACAAATGTAAAATTATGCATATACTCTACCCATTTAGCATGTTTCTGATTCAACTTCTCCTGTTGAGTCACAAACTGTAGTGCATGATTATCACTATACAAAACAAATTATTTTGGGATCAAGTAATGCCTCCACTTCTTCAACGCCTGTATGATAGCATAAAATTCTTTATCATACGTTGAATACTTCACCTTGGCCTCATCCAGCTTCTCGCTGAAATATGCGATTGGTCTGTCCTCCTGGCTTAAGACCGCTCCTATGGCAAAGCCACTTGCATCACACTTCACCTGGAATACCTTCGTAAAATCCAGCAATACCAAAACCGGTTGTTCTGTAATCTTTCGCTTCAACAGATTGAAGCTCTTGTCTGCCTCTTTAGTCCAATGAAAAGATTTATGTCTTTTCTTGACTGTGTCCATCATTGTTGCGCTAATTCCACTGAAATTCCTGATGAATTTCTGGTAGAAACTAGCCAGTCCATGAAAACTTCTCACCTCGAAAACATTCCTCGGTGATGGCCAATTCTTAATCACCTCTACTTTACTTGGATCCATCTTTAATTCATTTTCTGATATGACAAACCCCAAGTAAATGAGTTCTCTCTTCATAAATGAAGACTTCCTCATGTTGATTAACAGCTTCTCCTGTTGTAGCCTCCTCATTACTGCATCTAAATGCTTTAGATGCTCTTATTTTGACTTGCTGAAAATCAAGATGTCATCTATGTAAACAATGACAAACTTACCAATGAACTCTTTCAGCACTTCGTTCATCAGTCTCGTGAATGTACTCGGTGCATTCGTCAAGCCAAATGGCATGACTAGCCATTCATACAGTCCTTCGTTGGTCTTGAAGGTTGTCTTCCACTCATCGCCTTCCCTCATGCGAATTTGATGATACCCGCTTTTCAAATCAATCTTTGAAAAAAAATTGGATCCACTTAAACAATCCATCAAGTCATCCATTCTTGGCAACGGGAACCTATACCTGATGGTGATTTTGTTAATGGCTCTGGAATCGGTACACATCCTCCAGCCTCCATCTTTCTTTGGGCTGAGTACCGTTGGAATGACACACAGACTCAAACTTTCCCTGACCAATCCCTTGTCCAATAACTCATGGACCTGCTTTTTAACCTCCTCGTTCTCCTGCGGCGTCAACCTGTACGCTTCTTTGTTCGGCAAACTTGCTCTCGGTACAAGGTCTATGTGGTGACTTATGCTCCTCATTAATGGCAACGAATGAGGCAGTTCGTCTACCACAATATCAGTGAAATCTTCAAGTAGCTCCTAAATTTCTTCGAGCAGATCATCAACTCTTGTGCTGGTCAAAACAACTCTTAGTTTCTGGACCACAAAGAATTGTGGATCTTCCTTCTTCTTTACTTCTGCCAGAAGTTCCTTCCCACTCATGAGAAGTATAGTATTTCTCGGTTCTGGTTTTACTTCTTTATCCTTAATTGGATTCAGCGTATGTGCTCTTCCATTCTTCTCCAAAGTGTACGTATTCATCTTCCCATCATGAATTACGTTTCTGTCATATTGCCATGGTCTGCCTAGCAATACATGACATACATCCATAGGAATAATATCGCACAAAATCCTATCATTGTATCTTCCTATCTTGATGTCAACTAAGCACTGTTTAGTGACATTTACCTGATGTCCCTTCTGTAGCTATGAAACTTTATATGGACTCGGGTGATCTGTTGTCTCCAGCTCCAGTTTCTCCACCATCTCGGTCGAAACGAGATTGTCTGTACTTCCGTTGTCCACAATGACCTGGCATTTCCTGTCTTTGGTCTTGCATGTGGTTCTAAAAAGCATGTTTCTTTGAACTGCGTCCTCCACCTCCTTCTCGGGTGTTAAGAGAACCTTACGCATCATCAACGACCTTCCGTCTTTTGTGTCTTCTTCCTCAACATCTCGCCTCTGTGCTTGGGCGATGTGAGCTTCTCCTTTATCTGTCTTCCTATATGGACAGTCAACTTGCTTATGTCCATTTTTCCCACATGTGTAACATGTGAGGATTCCTCCTCTTCCTCTTCCTCTACCTCTGGTACGAGGAAATGTGTTCGCGTCAACATATCCTCCACCTTGTTCTATCTGTTGCCTTCATTGTTCAGCGTGTTTGCCTCGCTGTGAACTTCCACCTCTTTTCGTTCTCGTCTGAAGCTTCTTCCAGTCGTCCTTAGATTTCTGGAATCTATCTTGAGCAATTGTCTTACCTTTCGGTTGACTCCTACCTCGGCCTCGCTTTCCTTGCTTACAGCTTAGCTTTTCCTCATATTTTAACGCCATACGATACACATCCTCTACCGTTCGGATGGTTTCCATACTCATCTCATCCTAGATATCATATCTTAAGCCATTCATATACCTAGCAACTTTTTCATCATCGCTCTCCCGATGACCTGCTCTGATATTAAGCTTATAAAATTACTCAGTATACTCCTTTACCGTCATCAACTTCTGTCTCAGGTTCTGCATCCTCCTGAACAGTGTGATTTGATAATCCCTTGGGATGAAGTTTGCTTTCATCTTCGCAACCATTCGATCCCAACTTTTAATCTTTTGCTTACCTTTGCAGCGTTTATCTGCTTGAAGCTCGTCCCACCATAATGCTGCGTGTCCCTTCAATTTGGTGACAACATGTCTGACCTTTTTATCCTCTTCGATATCCTCATAATCAAAGTAGGTGTCAAGAGCTCTAATCCAATCCAACAGCTCTTCTACATCCAGATTTCCTTCATAAGTCAGAATGTCCATCTTTGTCTTTGAACTCATCCGGGCGATGGCTTTCATTAATCGCTCATTTGTTGCATATTCCGCTGGGATTTCTCTTGGTCCCTGTCCAACGTCACCTTCATCCTCGGATTCACTGGTATCTCCTGCATCAGATTTGCGCCTTTGCTTTACTCCCATATCCACAATCATAGAGCGTAATTCTTGCAGTTGTCTTTCTACTTCTAGATTCTGCCCTGGCCTACCTCTTTCTCTGGACGATTCCCTTTCCCCCTCTGGATCGGGTGAATGTCTATCTCTTCTCCTTGGCGGCATGGTGAATTCTCCTTTCTTCTCTTCTACAAAAAACAGAGAGATTTTCTCTCTCTGATACCACTTGACGCAAACGCGCCAACCAGGGCACGTCCGCAACTACCAGGACCTTCTTTCTCCTCAGGCCCGAAGACTTAAGACACTCTTCAACCCCCTGTCGAGAGGTCTCAATACCCACAGACCTTCCTTGTGATCTCCCTTCTTTAAATCGGGAAATCGGACCTCGCGTAGTAGCGAGTCCTGTACTCGGGTCGCACTTAACTCCGAAACCTGATGAATATTCCCTTCGCGCCTTTTTCTGTCCTTATCGGAGATTTCCCCGTCGATAAATCAGAAATTATGATGTCGTGGGTCACACACCTCACGGATCCCCGATTCCTGAACTCCGATGCCACCTGTCCTCTGTCCACGACAAAGCCCTGGGACCCACGCTCCCGTAGTGATCGGGAAATCATGTTTTGGGAATTCGGGATTCCTGATGCACAAGGTCACAAACCTTGCCAAACCCCGAGCTTCGATGTACGATGCCACCTGTCATCACCTCAGGGTGAGGCTTAACACTCTGACACCTGTCTTCCACTTAGCGCTATCGGGAAATCGCGGATCGCGATTTCAACATACGCAATGTGCTTGAATCCGGAAATCCCGAAATGTCGAACCCCGACTCCTCGGGATCTCTCGCCACGTGTCCCTCCGATCAACGGCTCCGACCGCGTCGGGAAATCACTGATCGCGATTCCTTGATGCAAATGTTTTTCACTCCTGGAAGCCCCGATGCCTCCAAACGCCGACTCGCCAGGATCTTCTGCCACGTGTCCTCGACGATGAACGGTCCAAAGCGCTCATCGGGAAATCGCTGATCGCGATTCCTGGATGCGAGATTTCTACGTCCTCAGAAACCCCGATATCCCGATGGACTGAAACCCGACGCTCCTTGGCTCCTTGACACGTGTTCTGTTGATCAATGAATGAGATCCTTTCTCGAGATTTCGAGACTTTCAAGGTCTTGATTCTCTTACCTTATGAAACCCCGATATCGCCAATGTCTCGATGAATCCTCTTCTGTTCGCTGGGGCTTAAACCCTGCGCAACTCCCCACGATCTGACGGCTAACGGGACTTCATCAATCTCTTCGTCGAATCCTGACCGTCGATTCCTCCCTCTCGAGGATCTCCTGAGAATGGCTAAGTGTTCCTTCTCAGCACTTGTTTTCTGACGTCGACGCTACAACTCTTGCTCGAACCCCCCTTGGGCACAGCTCGTACGCTTTCTTTCAACTATGTCTCGAAGGCTCTATACCTCCTGAGTTTTTCCACTCTGGTTCTCTCAGAGGGAACTTGCGCGCACTCCTTGCAGCAACCTTGTAAACACTTCAAGTGTTCAGCCTTCTTCGACTCTGCACAACTCTTGCAGCAGCAGTCCTTGGCTTCCTCTTCTCGGGTTAACAACTGAGACTTCTTCCTTCAGCCTGCACCTCCTTTGCACGGCTTCAACAACCTTAATCAACTTCAGAGCGAATGAGAACAAAATTTCAACTCCTGGGCCTCATCGACGCACTCCTTGCGGATGAATTCAACTGCACACTCTGCAGGAATCTACTGGCTCAGATTGAGAAACAATTGAATCTCATTCCCCTCCTCTCAAACTTCTGCTGAAATAGGAAGTCATATGCACAGCATATACAAAGCAATGCATAACAAAAACAAACATTCATAAGAACATGAACAATACACACAGAGAAACAACACCAGGCATGAGTTTGAATCAGAATTTCATTCTATTAATTCAACACTGTACATGGGTGTTCTTCACAAAGTTCTCTTCTGAATGCTTCTGAATAATCTGAATAATGAATAATGTACAAAGGAGGGTGTCTATATCCGTTTTCCCTCTCGAACTCTAAATTGTCTAATCTAGACTTAAACATCTATCTACCTGCATTAACTAGATTAAATGCCTATTATCTATTCCAGACAAGAGCATATGGCTCGAGGTCTGATACAATACAAAAAATGCGCTCTTTCATAAATGGTGCATTTATACATTGGCGCATTCTCTTGTTTGCAAATTCAAAAAGTTTCGGCTGGTCTTGTCAGTTGTTGTTGTCTTCCATGCTGGCTCGCTTGTCATGGGCGATGCTCCTGCATCACTTCTCCATCTGAATACTCATCAAAGATGGGTTGATCTGAAAATTTTCCTGAAATATGAAATTCACAGACCTTTGCTTCATGACCATAATGAAATAATGAGTGCATATGTGTTTCTTGATCATCTTTGGAATTTTGACCATAAGACACTTTTGAAACAAGACCAAATCCATCTATAGCTACTGGAAGTTCTTCCTCATCAACAGTAAGGTATTCAACAATAGTTTTTTCAGTTAACAATTGATCCTCAAACAGATTATCAACAACAAATTGTTCATGAGGATAAACATTTAGATGATCATCATAATCATTATGAGAAAATTTAAAACTGTCTTCACAAATTACAGGGTGCAACCTTTCATCATGTATGACATGTATCATCTCTACTGTCTATTGAATATAGGATTCAAATTGTTCACAACAATTCTCAAGAAATATATCAAAAGAATAATACCTTTTACAATACTTGATGAATATTGCATGGAATTTCTTCAAGGAAGATATGCTCGATGAAGGTAAGAACTGATACGACTGTCGTGCATCTCCCTCCAATGAATACATAAACATATTCATACGAAGATCCTCGTGATGTAGATCTAGTTGATCTATGAATTCATGAAAATTGACAAGGTAATTTGAAGGATTATCCTCCTTGCTTTCTTTGAAACGTGGAAGGTAGTCTCCCCAAATATCCATAGTAGAAACAACATTAGGAAAATCGGCAATATCAATAAAATTCAAAGGAGAAAACATCGCATCCACAATGGCTTTAATTCTATCATTTGATGCCATTTTGGATCTTCCCCAGTGGATTCGTTTATGAATCGTTGAACATTGGAGTCGCCATGGTGAAAAAATATGCAGTCAATTATGTTTCCTCTTCTTGTTCACCATCAAGAAGCAGATCTGATCATTTTCATTCTTCCCAGGGAAGATGTCTTCGTTCCTTCATCCCTGGAAACAACGCCAATTTCCAAAATATGTTAGTCCCTAAAGTTGCACTTGCCTGCTAAAAGGAAAGTTAGGGCATCATCAAGTTATTGCAATGGTTTATATGAATAAATATTGTTTGGTTTTTTGTAATAGGTTGTATGAGTAATTCGGGTAGGTGGAATAAAGAGATATTGATTTTGATCAAGACAAATACAGAGCAACGTTTCATGATCCGAAGGCATTCACACTACGCTCAAATCAAATTTGGATAAAATATGAAGAAGTATAAAGGATAAATACATAAGTAATTTACTTATGTACTGTAGATTATCGAGCTCTAATATGGTAGCTAAAAACTCAACACAAAACAATTTAAGTGCAATTGACATGAAACATGTGATTACCCAGAAGAAAGCTACTGAAAATATTAGCTATTTCAAGGAGACAAATATTTTCTAATAGTCTTATAATTACATTCAAATAGAAGAAAGAAAACAAAGATGTACAGAGACTTGTACACAAAGTGTCTAGATATCTGAAGCATAAAAAATTGAATACATGAAGTCCATTGATAAATACAGTGTCCTCTCTACCCCCCTAGCCTCAAAACCCTTAAGTCCCTTTATACATTACAAAACCTTGTTTAAATAAGACAAATATTGAATATTTCCTTCCTTTCCTGAAAATAAAATAATAAGTAATAAAACTCAAAATCCAATGGTTGTCAATGAGTCTTGAATACTTGAATATTAGGGACAGATCCTCCTTAAAATATGGAATTTTTTTTTACTGATGAATTCCCTCCCACTTGTGCATTTGATCTTCTTCTCAAAAAATATGGAACTGTCTCATTGATTCTCTGACACCTGTACATTGAAAACCTGAAAATGCCCATCGAGTTGCTAAAACCTTGGGATATGATTTGATCAATTGTTGTCATCTTCCACTTGTGCTCTAATGTTGCCTCATGATTTTCTCTCGCGAAATATGGGATTAATCTCATCAATATTGGTGATATATACAAAATATGCTACATCAATCTTGAAAGTGATATTGGACCATATAATTTCATGCTTGAAGATGTCAATCTGATCTTCGAGAATGTTGGATAAAAATGGTTGATCCCTCTCACATGTTGGTATTTTGTTCCTGAAGAAAGTGCCCCTTCTCAATCACCAAGTGCTCCAACTTTAACTTATCAAATGCTACTTTAAGCATGCGACCCTCCACATATTAGGTTGTGATAAGCCTGTAAACATGTACAGGCCATGTTTGCCAAATCCCGTGGCATCGATCCATAGCTTGCATATCCATTTGAGGATTCTAGTCACTATCATAGATAATACAAGTGTCTGCATCAGTAATATTGATTCCAAGCCCACCAACACGTGTGCTAAGAAAAAATATAGAGAAGTTTATATCCAGGTCATTGAAATATTTTATCTGATTTTTCCTATCTTCCAACTTAACACTGCCATCAATGCGACAAACCTAATAAGAAATGTCAATAACAGGGAATGTTGGACCCATTATTTGAGGCATGTGGATTTTCCTCAGCTCTTGTCATCCAATTTTGGATCCATGATAGATTATAGCATTCATTCTTGGAACAAACCTATTGATTTCATTCACCCAGTTGGATAGAGTAGAAAGAGGAGCAACTACTAAAAAGGGCCCATGCATGCCCATCTATTTCAGATGAGAAAGAATATAAATACTCTGAATTGTCTTTCCTAGACCCATTTGATCTGCCAAGATTTCGTTGAGCCCATTTTTCCACAAAGAAATCAACCACTTTACATCCTTAATTTAATAGGACTTTAACCTTCCCCCGATCAATAGAGGAACAAGTTCCATTTATTCTTTCTAGTTCTTGTCCTCCTCTATTAAATTATCATAAGCATGAACTGGGGTGTCTCCTATGCAATTCTCAGTCTTGGCATCGATAGCATTTTTTGAATTTTATTTGTCTGATAAGAGTCTACATTAATAGCCACCATCTTACACTTTCGACCCCTACCACTTTTATTTACCGCACTTAATTTTTCATTGCCATGGAATAAATGTGATGTCATCCATCTTCTCAAGAAGAAACTATTAATAAAGCTGAGTCTGGCTAAGAAGCTCATCCAATTTGTTAAATAACAAATGATCCATCCGTGAAGTCCCATTGCTCAGGAACTTGATCAATGTTGAGCTCTAGAGAATTTGCACCATGGATCTGTGCCAGCTCCATTTAAGACAACATCTCTATTGTTATTCAACTACGATGGGGTTGATCCTTCTATAAATAGAGCTCAAAACCTGCGCAAAGATGTTAAGCGATGATGCTCTGGATTTTAACATCTATATGAGTGTTCCTTTGGTTTTGTCTCATGTCGGATATATCCCACACGTAATGACAAAACCCCTTTAAAAGCTTTAAATACACAATTGTTTGCATCGACTATCGACGTGTAGTGCATATCCTTTGCTCCCTTTTTCGCTCACTCCTCGACGCCTTGTGAATGGGCGTTGGTCCTCGCACTACTACATATGGGCAGATTATTCCATGAAATGTTTACACGCTTTCACTAGTTTCATCTTTTTTTTAAACAGGGCAGGATTTTCGTCATTATTGCCATGAAAGTTCATTGCAATATCCACGAAAATTTTATTTTAATCTAGTCGGGATTTTTGTCGCAATAGCGATGAACTTTCGTGGCAATAGCGATGAAAATTTTGCTTATCTCATTGGTTGGTGTTAACGGCTAGTTGACTATTTGATCTATATATACGTGACTTTAAGAGACTTTGCGACACAATTTCTATAGTTGCGACACTGTTCTTGGCTTTTGTTTGAGCTGTTTATTTTTTCCGTCACCCACCGGCTGAACAAATCCAATTATCGATCTACATAGCTCGGATTTTGAACTTGCAAGATTAGTATGTTATTTTTTATTGATGTACTCATTTAACTTGTAATTTTTTGTTCAAATGTCCAAATTTCATGTAGCTTGTTTTTTCCTTGATAATATATTATAATATATGTAGTACCATATTTCATGTCTTTTGTTTTTGGATCTAGTTAGTATATTCTATGGAAAAGGGTATGTGGATTCCATAATATTTACCAGATATTCCCATAATATTCGCCAATTTCAAATAGAACTCGCATTATTTTCCACAGACAAAGAGATATAATGCATGAGTGTGGAAGATAAAATAGTAAAACAAAGAAGAAAACTGCAATTTCAACTTGTAAAAAGAAAAATTCAAGGAAGCCTCTAATTTCAATGAAAGAGGCATAAGCTTACCAAATATTCAAGAAGAGACTATTCTGAAAGCTTCACCTCACCCAGAGAAATATTAATAACATTTCCCTCTTCCGCATAAATTATTTGCTATCCTCAACATATTGTAATAAATAATGGGTAGGTTGGCATTAGTGACAAGATAGCCTGTTGATATTACATATAATTATTAATGTACGAGAGATCATACATTATTTAAGCATGAAAAACAAAACCCAAGACTAAATATTGTGGTTGACATGATCGGGTATGTACATTTTGCAAAACAAAGTACGAGAATTTCCATTATTTAAGCATTGAAAACAAAACATTATAAAACATTGTTAAATTTTTTGTAAATTTACAAAAGTCAAAATGATTTTAAATCACAATTGATTGCTATATTCCCTGTTTTAGCAGGGACTAATAAGATACATAAACACGCCCCCGGGGGGGCAGCTCAATTGGCAAGTGTCGTGAAAATGAAGTTCCATGAGGTTTCGAGTTCAATTCCCCCCCGACTTACAATGTGTGCCACGTAAGGGGCATCGTGGGCACACCTGGAGGTTATAGTGGTAGCAGTTAGATAACACGACCACGTGTAATGCGAGCACGTGACCAACTAGTTGTTGATTCCGCCAGACATAAAAAAATA
>JZKD02S2098971.1:102300-121225 GCA_000966675.3 Picea glauca
GGCACAACACCTCCTTATGCTCCTTTTCTCATTTGGTGGAGGTCATATTTCCCAAGCGAATCGTACAGTTGCATGTTGGACTCCTCTTTCCTCCGAGCCAAATCGTAGTTTAAATGCTCCAGGATGGAGTGCTCAACCAGGTGGACAGTTCAATTCCTATATCATGTCCTTCATCCCCTATTCCTCCATGTCGATTCCAACAAACACATTTATTATGGTGAATCCCCCTCTGTCCTATGGAGTTCCATCCAGAGGGAGTCAGTTTTACAATATGGGAAATCCCCATCCTAGAGTCCCTTCAACTGGGAGCAACATATATAACCCTCATCATGCCACTTATGTGGGTATGGTTCCCATACAACCTTTCATGAATCAGTTTGGAGGAGGATATTATCCTACTAGACAGGGCCATGGGATATACCAGAACCCTAGATGACCTGCAATCCCTCGGCCTCAATCTTTCCTAGGAGCATGGGCTCAGACACCGCAACCCCAAATCCATTTTTTGGCTACGCTTAATCTTCCATATTTTTCAAAATTAATGAATGACCCTATGAGTCACGATCTGTCATGGTCCCCCGTCCCTACCAAGCTTCCTTCATACATTCTGAAATTCGAAGGCAAGACTAGTGAGGATCTAGGTGATCATGTTACTACTTTTCATCTATAGTGCTCATCTAACTCCCTGAATGATGATTTTGTTCATTTGAGGTTATTTCAATGCACCCTCATGACGTTCGTCACAAAATGGTACATTGAGATACCGGGGGAACATACATAAACTTTAATCAGATGGTATTGGTCTTTCTCAACCACTTCTAGTTGTCAGTTCGTTACGATGTCGACATAGAACTTTTTTAATCCCTCCACCAAGATAAATCCGCACATATCTCTGACCATATCCAAGAGTATCATAGACGGAAGAGCTTGATAAAAGCCTACATTCATCTAGAGTTTTTGTTGGAATGGTTCCTTAAGTCATTATTGCCTTCTATTTCGAAGGATGTCTCTACATCCGAAGTAACATCTGAGGAAGAATCTATTTTCAAATCACAGCAATTGGACCTTAGATATGCTCAATATGGGATGCTTTATGAAATTCTTCCTGACGCACCTTGGTAAAACTATGATCATAAACAAAAGCCTCGGCCTCATGTCGATGGCATCATAAGCTCTACAAATGTTAAGTATACAAACTTGGTGATGAACCAATTGAAATATTTTTCTCTGAGCCATCCTGTAGCAGGACAAGCTTCTTCTTCATCCTCCACTTCCACCCAGTCAATGTATGTGCATTATGTACAATCGTCAGCTAACCCAAATGATAACTGGCAACTAAGAGGGAATAAAAACAAAGGACTAGGTAATAATCGTAAGGGTGGGAAAAATAACAATAAAGCCAAGGATGACACTAACAATGATAGATTGAATAATAATGTTGGTGAGGGAAAGAAAGAAAAATAGAAGGTGAGGTTTCCTTGTAAAATTTGAAAATATGATCACCTTACCCACCTATGCCCCAAAATAGAGGAATCCTCGAGGCTCTTATCGCAGCTGCCCGTTGTGCTGACAAATCTATTTCCACATAATAATCACATGGCCTCGGGGACCTCCAACAATGGAAATGCATCGAGCAAAAGTCAAAACCCCTCGGCACATGAAGGTGGCCATCTATGTGTCAATATGGTCAAGTCTCATATTGATGTATCCACTTGATATCGTGATTACGGTTCTTCACAGACTATTATAGGTCCAGATTCTCCTCCTATGGAAACACCCTTGCATATCGAAAATCTAGAACCTCTGCATCATATTATAAAAGGAGTACTAAAGAAATATGCCCACAATCCTAATTCCAGAGCCGCCCACAACTATTTGATTATCGAAGCTAGGCCAAACCCCTTGTGCAATGTCATCTTTAGAGGTGCTCCATATGTGTTCCTCACATAGGAATGGCTTGTTATCTGCGTTAGGATCTCTAGACTCATGTGGCTCAAAGGTTATCAAGTTTTATGTCAAGGAAGTTAGGCCTTGCTTACCTTACCATGTGACCTTTCAAATCCATGTGGAGTACACAAAAATTACCATCAAACGTACTATAATTGATGAAGTTGGTGTGACATGTGTGATGTCCCTAACATGTTGGAAATTCATTAGCTCTCCAACCCTATACCATTATATGATTATGTTGACCACATTTGATGGGTGTTTGTTTCGACCCCACGGAATTATTCCCACTTTTCCAATCTAGTTAGGTGGGAAGAAAATGGAGGTTGATGTCTAGGTGGTTGATGCACCTCTCGACTATAATTTACTACTAGGGATTAATTGGACTTATGCCATGGAAGTCGTTGTGTCGTCCATTTTCTGCACTTTATGTTTTCCTCACGAAGGGAAAATAGTGATGATTGATCAATTGTCCCTTGCGCACGCTAGTCCTAGTGCATCAGTTGGAACTTCGATCCCTATGATCGACAATTCTCAGCAGGAAACTGAGGATGTTGGTGTCAAAATTTATTTATCTCTGATGGGTAGCTTTGATTTCATGGCACCAAATCGCCATATTCATACCATTTCCAGTGAGTCTTCGTCATCTATGAGGTCCGTTCCTTTCCGTACTTTGTATTTCAATGACCCTTGGACCCTACCTTCCCCAACTATTTCGTACGAAGGTTAGTCACACATTGGGATGGAAATTCCACTATCAGTAGTAGAGGTTGTGTATCATTCTATTCTTGACGCTACTGATAACCTAGATCCTTCCTCCTCATGGATGGATGAGGTGGATCCTATTCTAGAGACTCTATGGGCCACTCAATCATATTTTTCACATGATTTACTTGACGATACTTTACCTTCAGATGAAGCCATCTTAGAGCCCATGTATGGTCTCGATAGGCGTTGGGACGATATGCATCATCGATCCTATTTCCACCCAGATCTTTTTAAGATTGAACATGATGACTTTAGATCTACCTTTAGTGAGATGGTCAGTCACATCATGGTTCCATTAGATACACATGGTATTCATGATGAAGGAAACATGGTGAATATTTCTCCTACCGTCATGATCGACATCTCTTGTATTCCTGGAAAAATTGAGAATGTATATAACGGTGTGGATTATTCGCCTGGACAAATTCAAATCTACATCGGTCTCTTCAAAGAATTTTGTGATGTTTTCATTGGGTCATATGAAGAGATGCCAGGGATCGACCCTAGCATTGTCGAACATTAGATTAAAACCTATCGGGATGCTAAACTTGTTCAGTGATGTCTTAGAGTTGTTAATCCTAAGAGGCCCCTACTATTAAGGCAGAGGTAGAGAAGATACTTAATGTTGGTTTCATCTACCTAGTTCCCTTGACTAAATGTGTGTCCAACCCCATTCCCATAAATAAAAAGCAAGGAACAATCCGTGTATGTATGGATTTTTGAGACCTGAACAAGGCCTGCCCTAAATATAAATTCCCTACTCCTTTAATTGACCATATTCTTGACGAGTGTGCGGGAAGTGAAGTCTTTTATTTTATGGACAGATTTTCAAGGTATAATCAAATTCAAATCAAACTCGAGGATCAACATAAGATGGTGTTTATTTGTCCTTGGGTAATTTTGCGTACCGGAAAATTCTTTTCGGCCTTAAAAATGTTGGAGCAACCTTCCAACATGCCATGACCTTTGCTTTTCATGATCTTAGGAATATTGTCGAAGCTTGCCTAGATGATATCATTGCTCACTCTTGAAAGAGAGTAGATCACTCTTCTCACCTTCGATTAGTATTTGAGAGATGTTGTTACTATGGCATTCGGTTGGACCCTCACAAGTTCATCTTCTACATTAGTTCTGGTTGTATTTTAGGATTCTTAGTGTTTGAGCATTGGATCATGGTAGATCCTATGAAGTTTGAGGCAATACTTTGATTCCCTCCCCGACGCAACATTAGACAACCTCAAGGTTTACAGGGGAAGGCTAATTTCCTGCGTTGATTCATATTAAACTATGCCAATTTAACTAAGGGTTTCATGCATATTTTGAAGAACACTTCATTTATATGGGATGAGCGAGCCCGGGAATCCTCCGATGCTCTTAAGAAAGGTCTGGTATCAGTACCTATGTTGAAGCCTCCAGACTACAATAGAGACTATTTTCTTTATATCGTTGTGTCTGAAGGGACTGTTGTTATGGTTTTGGTAAGGAGGATGATGAGTTCCATGAGCACATTGTATATTATCTCAATCAAAACCTAGTCGGTCCTAAACTTAAATACTCTCATGTAGAGAAAATGGCCTTGGTCGTTGTTCATGCAGTTCAAAGATTACGACATTATATATTACTTTGAAAAACTACCATAGTTACGGATATCAATCCATTTCAATACATCCTCACCAGGCATATCATAGGGGGGAAATATAATAAGTGGATTATTATTTTGAAATAATTTGATCTCGATTTCGCTCCGGCGAAGTCTAAGAAAACGCTAGATTTTGTCAAGTTGATATTGGACTTCCCTCGACTAGATGAGGACAATTTTCATGAAAATTTGTTCACAGATGAACATATATTCCTTATCTCATCTTCGTACCCCTGGTATGGATACATTTTGATCTATCTTCAAACCTTGAAGCTTCCCCAACATTTGTCGAGAGACAATCGACGACATATACATCATCAAACTAAAAACTGTCTTATTATCAATGACACTTTGTATCATCGAGGGGTAGATAATATTTTATATCATTGCTTGACTCACGAGAAAGTTGATTATATTCTCAATGATTGTCACAGTGGGGCTTGTGGTGTTCATTTATTTGGACTTGCGACAACCCAAAAAATATTACAAGACGGTTAGTTTTTGCCATAGTTTTTTAAAGACTATGTTGAAGCAGTCAAGAAGTGTCACCCTTGCCAGTTGTTTGCTCAGAAAATGCACTCACACCCAACCTCTCTTCATGTAGTCNAGTCAGTGTATGTGCATTATGTACAATCGTCAGCTAACCCAAATGATAACCAGCAACTAAGAGGGAATAAAAAGAAAGGACTAGGTAATAATCGTAAGGGTGGGAAAAATAACAATAAAGCCAAGGATGACACTAACAATGATAGATTGAATAATAATGTTGGTGAGGGCAAGAAAGAAAAATAGAAGGTGAGGTTTCCTTGTAAACTTTGAAAATATGATCACCTTACCCACCTATGCCCCAAAATAGAGGAATCCTCGAGGCTCTTATCGCAGCTGCCCGTTGTGCTGACAAATCTGTTTCCACATAATCATCACATGGCCTCGGGGACCTCCAACAATGGAAATGCGTCGAGCAGAAGTCAAAACCCCTCGGCACATGAAGGTGGTCATCTATGTGTCAATATGGTCAAGTCTCATATTGATGTATCCACTTGATATCATGATTACGGTTCTTCACAGACTATTATAGATCCAGATTCTCCTCCTATGGAAACACCCTTGCAGATCGAAAATCTGGAACCTTTGCATCGTATTATAAGAGTACTAAAGAAATATGCCCGCAATCCTAATTCCAGAGCCGCCCACAACTATTCGATTATCGAAGCTAGGCCAAACCCCTTGTGCAATGTCGTCTTTAGAGGTGCTCCAGATGTGTTCCTCACATAGGAATGGACTGTTATCTGCGTTAGGAGCTCTAGACTCATGTGGCTCAAAGGTTATCAAGTTTGACGTCAAGGAAGTTAGGCCTTGCTTACCTTACCATGTGACCTTTCAAATCCATGTGGAGTACACAAAAATTACCATCAAATGTACTATAATTGATGAAGTTGGTGTGACATGTGTGATGTCCCTAACATGTTGGAAATTCATTGGCTCTCCAACCCTATACCATTATATGATTATGTTGACCACATTTGATGGGTGTTTGTTTCGACCCCACAGAATTATTCCCACTTTTCCAGTCTAGTTAGGTGGGAAGACAATGGAGGTTGATGTCTAGGTGGTTGATGCTCCTCTCGACTATAATTTACTACTAGGGATTAATTGGACTTATGCCATGGTAGTCGTTGTGTCGTCTGTTTTCTGCACTTTATGTTTTCCTCACGAAGGGAAAATAGTGATGATTTATCAATTGTCCCTTGTGCACGCTAGTCCTAGTGCATCGGTTGGAACTTTGATCCCTATGATCGACAATTCTCAGCAGGAAACTGAGGATGTTGGTGTCGAAATTTATTTATCTTTGATGGGTAGCTTTGATTTCATGGCACCAAATCACCATATTCATACCATTTCCAGTGAGACTTCATCATCTATGAGGTTCGTTCCTTTTCGTACTTTGTATTTCAATGACCCTTGGACCCTACCTTCCCCAACTATTTCGTACAAAGGGCAGTAACACATTGGGAAGGAAATTCCACTGTCAGCAGTAGAGGTTGTGTATCATTCTATTCTTGATGCTACTGATAACCTAGATCCTTCCTCCTCATGGATGGATGAGGTGGATCCTATTCTAGAGACTCTATGGGCCACTCAATCATATTTTTCACATGATTTACTTGACGATAATTTACCTTTGGATGAAGCCATCTTAGAGCCCATGTATGGTCCTGATAGGCATTGGGACGATATGCATCATCGATCCTATTTCAACCCAGATCTTTTTAAGATCGAACAGGATGACTTTAGATCTACCTTGAGTGACATGGTCAGTCACATCATGGTTCCATTAGATACACATGGTATTCATGATTAAGGAAACATGGTGAATATTTATCCTACCGTCATGATCGACATCTCTTGTATTCATGGAAAAATTGAGAATGTATATATCGGTGTGGATTGTTCGCCTAGAGAAATTCAAATCTACATCGGTCTCTTCAAAGAATTTTGTGATTTTTTCGTTGGGTCATATGAAGAGATGCCAGGGATCGACCCTAGCATTGTCGAACATGAGATTAAAACCTATCGGGGTGCTAAACTTGTTCAGTGATGTCTTAGAGTTGTTAATCCTAAGAGGCCCCTACTATTAAGGCAGAGGTAGAGAAGATACTTAATGTTGGTTTTATCTACCTAGTTCCCTTGACTAAATGTGTGTCCAACCCCATTCCTGTAAATAAAAAGCAAGGAACAATCCGTGTATGTATGGATTTTTGAGACCTGAACAAGGCTTGTCCTAAATATTACTTCCCTACTCCTTTAATTGACCATATTCTTGACGAGTGCGTGGGAAGTGATGTCTTTTATTTTATGGACAGATTTTCAAGGTATAATCAAATTCAAATCAAACTCGAGGATCAACATAAGATGGTGTTTATTTTTCCTTGGGGTAATTTTGCGTACCGGAAAATTCCTTTCGGCCTTAAAAATGTTGGAGCAACCTTCCAACATGCCATGACCTTTGCTTTTCATGATCTTAGGAATATTGTCGAAGCTTACCTAGATGATATCATTGCTCACTCTTGAAAGAGAGTAGATCACTCTTCTCACCTTCGATTAGTATTTGAGAGATGTTGTTACTATCGCATTCGGTTGAACCCTCACAAGTTCATCTTCTACATTAGTTCTGGTTGTATTTTAGGATTCTTAGTGTTTGAGCATTGGATCATGGTAGATCCTATGAAGTTTGAGACAATACTTTGATTCCCTCCCCGGCGCAACATTAGACAACTTGAAGGTTTACAGGGGAAGGCTAATTTCCTGCGTTGATTCATATTAAACTATTGCAATTTAACTAAGGGTTTCATGCATATTTTGAAGAAGAACACTTCGTTTATATGGGATGAGCGAGCCCGGTAATCCTCCGATGCTCTTAAGAAAGGTCTGGTATCAATACCTATGTTGAAGCCTCCAGACTACAATAGAGACTATTTTCTTTATATCGTTGTGTCTGAAGGGACTGTTGTTATGGTTTTGGTTTAGGAGGATGATGAGTTCCATGAGCACATTGTATATTATCTCAATCAAAACCTAGTCGGTCCTAAACTTAAATACTCTCATGTAGAGAAAATGGCCTTGGTCGTTGTTCATGCAGTTCAAAGATTACGACATTATATATTACTTTGAAAAACTACCATAGTTACGGATATCAATCCATTTCAATACATCCTCACCAGGCATATCATAGGGGGGAAATATAATAAGTGGATTATTATTTTGAAATAATTTGATCTCGATTTCGCTCCGGCGAAGTCTAAGAAAACGCTAGATTTTGTCAAGTTGATATTGGACTTCCCTCGACTAGATGAGGACAATTTTCATGAAAATTTGTTCACAGATGAACATATATTCCTTATCTCATCTTCGTACCCCTGGTATGGATACATTTTGATCTATCTTCAAACCTTGAAGCTTCCCCAACATTTGTCGAGAGACAATCGACGACATATACATCATCAAACTAAAAACTGTCTTATTATCAATGACACTTTGTATCATCGAGGGGTAGATAATATTTTATATCATTGCTTGACTCACGAGAAAGTTGATTATATTCTCAATGATTGTCACAGTGGGGCTTGTGGTGTTCATTTATTTGGACTTGCGACAACCCAAAAAATATTACAAGACGGTTAGTTTTTGCCATAGTTTTTTAAAGACTATGTTGAAGCAGTCAAGAAGTGTCACCCTTGCCAGTTGTTTGCTCAGAAAATGCACTCACACCCAACCTCTCTTCATGTAGTCNATAGAGACTATTTTCTTTATATCGTTGTGTCTGAAGGGACTGTTGTTATGGTTTTGGTTTAGGAGGATGATGAGTTCCATGAGCACATTGTATATTATCTCAATCAAAACCTAGTTGGTCCTAAACTTAAATACTCTCATGTAGAGAAAATGGCCTTGGTCGTTGTTCATGCAGTTCAAAGATTATGACATTATATATTACTTTGAAAAACTACCGTAGTTACGGATATCAATCCATTTCAATACATCCTCACCAGGCATATCATAGGGGGGAAATATAATAAGTGGATTATTATTTTGAAATAATTTGATCTCGATTTCGCTTCGGCGAAGTCTAAGAAAACACTAGATTTTGTCAAGTTGATATTGGACTTCCCTCGACTAGATGAGGACAATTTTCATGACAATTCGTTCACAAATGAACATATATTCCTTATCTCATCTTCGGACCCCTAGTATGGATACATTTTGATCTATCTTCAAACCTTGAAGCTTCCCCAGCATCTGTCGAGAGACAATCGACGACATATACATCATCAAACTAAAAACTGCCTTATTATCGATGACACTCTGTATCATCGAGGGGTAGATAATATTTTATATCGTTGCTTGACTCACGAGAAAGTTGATTATATTCTCAATGATTGTCACAGTGGGGCTTGTGGTGTTCATTTATTCGGACTTGCGACAACCCAAAAAATATTACAAGCCGGTTATTTTTTGCCATAATTTTTTAAATATTATGTTGAAGCAGTCAAGAAGTGTCACCCTTGCCAGTTGTTTGCTCAGAAAATGCGCTCACACCCAGCCCCTCTTCATGTAGTCGTCACCATCGGTCTTGTTAGTCCCTAAAGTTGCACTTGACTGCTAAAGGGAAAGCTAGGGAATCATCAAGTTATTGCAATGGTTTATATGAATAAATATTGTTTGGTTTTTTGTAATATGTTGTATGAGTAATCCAGGAAGGTGGAATAAAGAGATACTGATTTTGATCAAGACAAATACACAATATATTTTCATGATCTGAAGGAATTCACACTAAGATCAAATAAAATTTGGACAAAAGATGAAGTATAAAGGAGAAATACATGAGTAGTTTACTTATGTATTGTAGATTTTCGAACTCTAGGATGGAGGTTAAAAACTCAACACAAACCAATTTAAGTACAATTGACATGAAAAAGGTGATTACCCAGCAGAAATCTACTAAAAATCTTAGTTATTTCAAGGAGACAAAGTGTTTCTAACANAGGAGGATGATGAGTTCCATGAGCACATTGTATATTATCTCAATCAAAACCTAGTCGGTCCTAAACTTAAATACTCTCATGTAGAGAAAATGGCCTTGGTCGTTGTTCATGCAGTTCAAAGATTACGACATTATATATTACTTTGAAAAACTACCATAGTTACGGATATCAATCCATTTCAATACATCCTCACCAGGCATATCATAGGGGGGAAATATAATAAGTGGATTATTATTTTGAAATAATTTGATCTCGATTTCGCTCCGGCGAAGTCTAAGAAAACGCTAGATTTTGTCAAGTTGATATTGGACTTCCCTCGACTAGATGAGGACAATTTTCATGAAAATTTGTTCACAGATGAACATATATTCCTTATCTCATCTTCGTACCCCTGGTATGGATACATTTTGATCTATCTTCAAACCTTGAAGCTTCCCCAACATTTGTCGAGAGACAATCGACGACATATACATCATCAAACTAAAAACTGTCTTATTATCAATGACACTTTGTATCATCGAGGGGTAGATAATATTTTATATCATTGCTTGACTCACGAGAAAGTTGATTATATTCTCAATGATTGTCACAGTGGGGCTTGTGGTGTTCATTTATTTGGACTTGCGACAACCCAAAAAATATTACAAGACGGTTAGTTTTTGCCATAGTTTTTTAAAGACTATGTTGAAGCAGTCAAGAAGTGTCACCCTTGCCAGTTGTTTGCTCAGAAAATGCACTCACACCCAACCTCTCTTCATGTAGTCGTCACCATCAGTCTTGTTAGTCCCTAAAGTTGCACTTGACTGCTAAAGGGAAAGCTAGGGAATCATCAAGTTATTGCAATGGTTTATATGAATAAATATTATTTGGTTTTTTGTAATATATTGTATGAGTAATCCAGGAAGGTGGAATAAAGAGATACTGATTTTGATCAAGACAAATACACAATACCTTTTCATGATCTGTAGATATTCGAGCTCTAGGATGGAGGTTAAAAACTCAACACAAACCAATTTAAGTACAATTGACATGAAAAAGATGATTACCCAACACAAATCTATTAAAAATCTTAGTTATTTCAAGGAGACAAAGTGTTTCTAACAGTGTCATAATTACACTCAAATAGAAGAAAGAAAACAGAGATGTACAGAGACTTGTGCATAGTGCATCTAGATCTTTGAAGCATAAAAAACTGAATACATGAAGTCCATTGAAGAATACAATGTCCTCTCTAGCCCCCTAGCCTCATAACCCTTACCTCCCTTTATACATTACAAAACCTTGTTTAAGACAAAGATCAAATATTTCCTTCCTTTCCTGAAAATAAAATAATAAGTAATAAAACTCAAAATCCAATGGTTGCCAATGAGTCTCGAATACTTGAAGATTAGGGACAGGTCCTCCATAAAATCTGGAACTGTTTTTTACTGATAAATCCCATGCCACTTGTGCATTTGATCNGATTTCATTCACCCAATTGGATAGAGTAGAAAGAGGATCAACTACTAAAAAGAGCCCATGCATGCCCATCTCTTTCAGATGAGCAAGAAGACCAATAGTCTGAACTGTCTTTCCTAGACTCACTTGATCTGCCAGTATTCCGTTGAGCCCATTTTGCCACAGATAAATCAACCACTTTACACCCTTAATTTGATAGGAATTTAACCTTCCCCCAATCAATAGAGAAACAAGTTCCATCTGTTCTTTCCAGTTCTTCTCCTCCTCTGTTAAATTATCAGAAGCGTGAACTGGGGTGTCTCCTATGCAATTCTCAGTCTTGGCATCGATAGCATTTTTTGACTTTTGATAAGAGTCTGCATTAGTATCCACCATCTTACGCTTTCGACCCCTACCACTTTTCCATACCGCACTTACTTTTGCATTTCCATTCTCACTTGGAATAAATGTGATGCCATCCATCCTATCAAGAAGAAACTCTGAATAAAGTTGATTCTGCCTAAGAATCTCATCCAATTTGTTAAATAACAAATGATCCGTCTGTGAAGTCCCATTGCTCAGAAACTTGATCAATGCTGAGCTCTAGAGAATCTGCACCATGGATCCATGCCAACTCATTTGAGACAACATCTCTATTGTTATTCAGCTGCAACGAGGTTGATCCTTATATATATAGAGATCAAAACCTGTGCACAGATGTTAAGCGATGATGCTCTAGATTTTAACATCTAGATGAGAGTTCCTTTGGTTTTTTCACCTGTGGGATATATCCCACACGTAATGAGAATACCCATTTAAAAATTTTAAAGACAATTGTTTGCACATACTATTGATTCAAAGTGCATATCCTCTTCTCCCTTGTGGGCTCGCTCCTCGATGCCTGGTGAATGGGCGTTTCTCCTCATGTCTTGACTCTTGATGCAATGTTGGTCCTTGGATCCCATGGTTGTTGATGGATTTAATAAGTGGGGCCTGATGATGAAACCCTTCTTTTGTTGCTCGAATATGTGTTGGCATATTGATTTTGAATATGATTTTTAGTGCTTATATAACTCGACGTTTAAGCGCTAGGATTTAACTCTTATTTCTAGAGCTCATTGTATTCAACTTTGCCAGAGTTGACAGTTGGAGTAATTTTGGATTAGATGCACTGCCCTTGATGAACTTTCTCCTTGTGGCGCTTTAGTAGTTCTTTTGTTGCTCGAATATGTGTTGGCATATTGATTTTGAATATGATTTTTAGTGCTTATATAACTCGACGTTTAAGCGCTAGGATTTAACTCTTATTTCTAGAGCTCATTCTATTCAACTTTGCCAGAGTTGACAGTTGGAGTAATTTTGGATTAGATGCACTGCCCTTGGTGAACTTTCTCCTTGTGGCACTTTAGTAGTTGCTCTGCACTCAACTTTCATAGCCATGTTGAACATTAACTCTGAGCATTCCTTGTGGCGTTTTGATATATTGTGACATGGAACTTGTGCTCTCAAACTGTGGGTTTGGCACATTCCATTAATATTTTGACGCGTTGAGCAGATAACTAAATTCCCTTATGGGCTCCTCCCTATGTGGCTTGTGTTTGGTGTTAGGTTTTGACTTGTGTGTTGTAATATGTAGCTAATCCATGTTGTGTTTGATGGAAGGTGTTGGAATTTGACCTCAATGCCCGATGGGCTTAATTGGAGTTTGGCCCTCAGGCCAATATTTATTTGTTAGAAAAAACATTAAGCCTGTAAGGAAAACTGAGAGCATAAAATTGACATGTTAGGTGCCAACACGAGCATCACCACAATATATCAAAAACTCTGTCAAACATGTTCTTCGGGAGCTACAGAAACAATGTGCCAATATCCATGCCAAACTTGTCTCTTTCATTGCATGATAAGAGCTTATTTTAAGACAATAGAACTTTGATCTTTGTACTAGTGCTCGGTCTCCAAAGTCAATTTAGTTGGTGCTTGTAGGAACAATATTTTTCGGTGCTACAAGAATGACCTCATTCTTGCAACAAGGAAAAAATTGAATATTTAGTATTTGGATACTAACATTGGCTCCTTTTGGGGATGGAATTCTCCCTGCGATCTGCCAAGAACAAGCAAACCACTCTGCCTTTCCATCCTATCCATCTGTGCAATCTAACCATGCAAATTTTCTACTCTGCAAATATCCACAATTTTTTGTGTTGTGCCTAATCCATTGGGCTAGTGGAGTCATTCATACCGCTACTAAAACTCTGCAACTTATTCAAACTCTGAAATGACAGCATACTACGGCAAACTAACAAACTGAAAAGAATCTACATGCTCCTATGGCGAGCTTATTTCACACACTACCCTACTCTTAATCATTTAAAATCAATTGATCACGTATAATCATGCTTCCAATGTAGCCAGGTAAGTAACTGATTCACTGACCAAACTTTTCATACATACTTTGTCGGAATGGAATGTTTCACATCAAACATCAATGGTTTATGAAATTCATACTTACAATGAAACCAAGACAGAGGATTAGTATAAATGACCTCCTCTAAATATGTAGCGATGGGATCATAGAACTCATAATAAAATGCCTCTTTCCATTGCTTGAACTGAATAGGTTGCTCATGAAAAACCTTTACTTCTTCTGCTATGTAAGTGATATCAGTTTTATGTTCATGAAGTGTTGCAAAAGGAGAAGAAAATCTGAAATATTCCACCATGTTAAACCCATCATGCTCATTGTCTTCTACAAACCCGGGATAGTTGGTTTATAAATAATGTTGTTCCTTTATATCCTCCATGAAATCTGATTCATAACTGTCATACATCAGTTGGTTGCTACTCAAGTCATCAAAATTTGATGTGGGGATCTTCTTTTCTCCATCTAAATACTCATCAAAGATGGGTTGATTTGAAAATTTTCCTGAAATATGAAATTCACATACCTTTGCTTCATGACCATAATGAAATAATGAGTGCATATGTGTTTCTTGATCATCTTTGGAATTTTGACCATAAGACGCATTTGAAACAAGCCCAAATGCATCTATAGCTACTGGTAGTTCTTCCTCATCAACAGTAAGGTATTCAACAATAGTTTTTTCAATTAACGATTGATCCTCAAACGGATTATCAACAACAAATTGTTCATGAGGATAAACATTTAGATGATCATCAGAATCATTATGAGAACATTTAAAACTGTGTTCACAAATTAAAGGGTGCAACCTTTCATCATGTACATCATGTATCATCTCTATTGTCTGTTGAATATAGGATTCAAATTGTTCACAACAATTCTCAAGAAATATATCAAAAGAATAATACCTTTTACAATGCTTGATAAATATTGCATGGAATTCCTTCAAGGAAGATATGCTCGATGAAGGTAAGAACTGATACCATTGTTGTGCATCTCCCTCCAATGAATACATAAACATTTTCATACGAACATCCTCGTGATGTAGATCTAGTTGATCTATGCATTCATGAAAATTGACGAGGTGAATTGAAGGATTATCCTCCTTGCTTTCTTTGAAACGTGGAAGATAGTCTCCCCAAATATCCATAGTAAAAAAAACATTAGGAAAACCAACAATATCAACAAAATTCAAAGGAGAAAACATCGCATCCACAATGGCTTTCAGTCTATCATTTGATGCCATTCTGGATCTTCCCCAGTGAATTTGATTATGAATCATTGAACATTGGAGTCGCCATGGTGAAAAAATATGCAGTCAATTATGTTCCCTCTTCTTGTTCACCATCAAGAAGAAGATCTGATCATTTTCATTCTTCCCAGGAAGATGTCTTTGTTCCTTCATCCCTGGAAACAACGCCAATTTCCAAAATATGATAGTCCCTAAAGTTGCACTTGACTGTTAAAAGGAAAGCTAGGGCATCATCAAGTTATTGCAATGGTTTATATGAATAAATATTGTTTGGTTTTTTGTAATAGGTTGTATGAGTAATCCAGGTAGGTGGAATAAAAAGATATTGATTTTGATCAAGACAAATACAGAGCAACTTTTCATGATCCGAAGGCATTCACACTACGCTCAAATCAAATTTGGATAAAATATGAAGAAGTATAAAGGAGAAATACATAAGTAATTTACTTATGTACTGTAGATTATCGAGCTCTAGGATGGTAGCTAAAAACTCAACACAAAACAATTTAAGTGTAATTGACATGAAACAGGTGATTACCCAGCAGAAAGCTACTGAAAATCTTAGCTATTTCAAGGAGACAAATCTTTTCTAATAGTCTCATAATTACATTCAAATAGAAGAAAGAAAACAGAGATGTACAGAGACTTGTGCACAATGCGTCTAGATCTCTGAAGCATAAAAAATTGAATACATGAAGTCCATTGATGAATACCGTGTCCTCTCTGCCCCCTAGCTTCAAAACCCTTAACTCCCTTTATACATTACAAAACCTTGTTTAAATAAGAAAAATATTGAATATTTCCTTCCTTTCCTGAAAATAAAATAATAAGTAATAAAACTCAAAATCCAATTGTTGCCAATGAGTCTCGAATACTTGAATATTAGGGATAGATCCTTCTTAAAATCTGGAATTTTTTTGACTAATGAATACCTTGCCACTTGTGCATTTGATCCTCTTCTCAAAAAATATGGAACTGTCTCATTGATTCTCTGACACTTGTACATTGAAAACCTAAAAATGCCCATCGAGTTGCTAAAACCTTAGGATATGATTTGATCAATTGTTGTCATCTTCCACTTGTGCTCTAATGTTGCCTCATGCTTTTCTCTTACGAAATATCGGATTAATCTCATCAGTATTGGTGATATATACAAAATATGCTACATCAATCTTGAAAGTGATATTGGACCATATAATTTCATGCTTGAAGATGTCAATCTGATCTTCGAGAATGTTGGATAAAAATGGTTGATCCCTCTCACATGTTGGTATTTTGTTCCTGAAGAAAGTGCCCCTTCTCAATCACCAAGTGCTCCAACTTTAACTTATCAAATGCTACTTTAAGCATGCGACCCTCCACATATTAGGTTGTGATAAGCCTGTAAACATGTACAGGCCATGTTTGCCAAATCCCGTGGCATCGATCCATAGCTTGCATATCCATTTGAGGATTCTAGTCACTATCATAGATAATACAAGTGTCTGCATCAGTAATATTGATTCCAAGCCCACCAACACGTGTGCTAAGAAAAAATATAGAGAAGTTGATATCCGGGTCATTGAAATATTTTATCTAATTTTTCCTATCTTCCAACTTAACACTGCCATCAATGCGACAAACCTATTAAGAAATGTCAATAACAGGGAATGTTGAACCCTTTGTTTGAGGCATGTGGATTTTCCTCATCTCTTGTCATCCGATTTTAGATACATGATAGATTATAGCACTCATTCTTGGAACAAACCTATTGATTTCATTCACCCAATTGGATAGAGTAGAAAGAGGAGCAACTACTAAAAAGGGCCCATGCATGCCCATCTATTTCAAATGAGAAAGAATATAAATAGTCTGAATTGTCTTTCCTAGACCCATTTGATATACCACGATTTCGTTGAGCCCATTTTTCCACAGAGAAATCAACCACTTTACATCCTTAATTTAATAGGACTTTAACCTTCCCCCGATCAATAGAGGAACAAGTTCCATTTATTCCTTCTAGTTCTTCTCCTCCTCTGTTAAATTATCATAAGTGTGAACTGGGGTGTCTCCTATGCAATTCTCAGTCTTGGCATCGATAGCATTTTTTGACTTTTATTTGTTTGATAAGAGTCTGCATTAATAGCCACCATCTTACGCTTTCGACCCCTACCACTTTTGTTTACCGCACTTACTTTTTCATTGCCATTCTCACTTGGAATAAATGTGATGTCATCCATATTCTCAAGAAGAAACTATTAATAAAGTTGAGTCTGGCTAAGAAGCTCATCCAATTGGTTAAATAACAAATGATCCATCTGTGAAGTCCCATTTCTCAGGAACTTGATCAATGTTGAGATCTAGAGAATCTGCACCATGGATCTGTGCCAGCTCCATTTGAGACAACATCTCTATTGTTATTCAACTACGACAGGGTTGATCCTTCTATAAATGGAGCTCAAAACCTACGCAAAGATGTTAAGCGATGATGCTCTAGATTTTAACATCTATATGAGTGTTCCTTTGGTTTTGTCTCATGTGGTATATATCCCACACGTAATGAGAAAACCCCTTTAAAAGTTTTAAATACACAATTGTTTGCATCAACTATCGATGCGTAGTGCATATCCTTTGCTCCATTTTTGGCTCACTCCTCGACGCCTTGTGAATGGGCGCTGGTCCTCACACTACTACATATGGGCGGATTATTCCATGAAATTTTTCCACACTTACACTAGTTTCATCCTTTTTTTAAACAAGGTGGTATTTTCGTCATTATTGCCACGAACGTTCATCGCAATATCCACGAAAATCTTACTTTAATCTAGTCAGGATTTTTGTCGCAATAGAGACAAACTTTCATGGCAATAGCGACAAAAATTTTGCCTATCTCATTGGTTGGTGTTAATGGCTAGTTGACTATTTGATCTATATATACATGACTTTAAGAGACTTTGCGACACAATTGTTATAGTTGCGACACTGTTCTTGGCTTTTGTTTGAGCTGTTTATTTTTTTCGTCACCCACCGGTTGAACAAATCCAATTCTTGATCTACATAGCTCATATTTTGAACTTGCAAGATTAGTATGTTATTTTTTATTGATGTACTCATTTAACTTGTAAATTTTTGTTCAAATGTCCAAATTTCATGTAGCTTGTTTTTTCCTTGATAATATATTATAACATGTGTAGTACCATATTTCATGTCTTTTGTTTTTGGATCTAGTTAGTATATTCTATGGAAAAGGGTATGTGGATTCCATAATATTTACCAAATATTCCCATAATATTTGCAAATTTCAAATAGAACTCGCATTATTTTCCACAGACAAAGAGATATAATGCATGAGTGTGGAAGATAAAATAGTAAAACAAAGAAGAAAACTGCAATTTCAACTTGTAAAAAGAAAAATTCGAGGAAGCCTCTAATTTCAATGAAAGAGGCATAAGCTTACCAAATATTCAAGAAGAGACTATTCTAAAAGCTTCACCTCACCCAGAGAAATATTAACATTTCCCTCTTCTGCATAAATTATTTGTTATCCTCAACATATTGTAATAAATAATGGGTAGGTTGGCATTAGTGACAAGATAGCCTGTTGATATTACATATAATTATTAATGTACGAGAGATTATACATTATTTAAGCATGAAAAACAAAACCCAAAACTAAATATTGTGGTTGACATGATCGGTTCTATACATTTTGCAAAACAAAGTACGAGAATTTCTATTATTTAAGCATTGAAAACAAAACATTATAAAACATTGTTAAAATTTTTGTAAATTTACAAAAGTCAAAATGATTTTAAATTGCAATCGATTTCTATATTCCCTGCTTTAGCAAGGACTAATAAGATACATAAACACTAACCCTAAACTTATGTTAGGTATATATGTCGTTATTATATAAAGAAAACATTTGTACACATATGACCTTA
>JZKD02S2098971.1:191169-227083 GCA_000966675.3 Picea glauca
TAATTCAACTCGTCACCCATTCACAAGATTATCATTTGTCCAAAATGGATTTCATCGTATCCAACATCATTCTAATAGTATTTAATCATTCAATAATTTCACTTTCTCATAATATGTCACATCATATACATCATGATCAATATCATTGAAACATTCATAAAATTTGCATTCACATAATAGATCACATTACATGCATCATCATTAATAACACTTAAACATTCATAAAAGTTCATAAATTTTTAGAGTTTAAGTGTATCACTTAATAGTTTCACTGTGACTAGGAAATAAAGTGTATAGGCCTCAAGTAATCCTGGTTGTCTAAGTCAAAAGGTGGTGTTACATACACCCCACCCTCGAGAAACATGTTCTCAAGGTGGTCAAAATAGTGAGGGATAGTCTCGTTGTAGTGTCTCGGTGTCCTCCCAAGTAGCAGATCTTGGACTATACTTGTCCCACTGGACCTTAACTTGATCTACCAAACGGTTTCTGAGCTGTCGGACTCTACGGTCCAATATGCGTAACGATTCTACCTTGAGGGTTCCCACATCCGATACCTGCGATTCTTTCCAATTTAGTTTATGTGATTCATCAGCAACATAATGACGTAAAATAGATACATGAAATACATTATGAGTTTTATGCAAGTGGGGTGGCAGTACGAGACGATAGGCAATGGGCCCAATTTTCTCTTGGACCCTAAATGGACCTATAAACCGAGGTGACAACTTTGTCCCCTTCCCGAACCATATGGTACTCTTATTAGGCCTAATACGAATGAAAACTTGGTCTCCCACTTCATAATTTCGGTTGGTCCTGTGTGCATCCGCATAACTTTTCTGTCTATCCTGTGCTTCCTTTAGTCTCTGTCTGATCTGAATCATCTATTCGTCCATTTCCTGACTCAATTCTAGCCCAATTGTTACTTGGTCTTCTAGTCTATCCCAACTCAATGGCGTCCTACATGGCCTCCCATATAAAGCTTCGTATGGTGGCATCCCGATGGAACTATGATAACTGTTATTGTAGGCAAACTCTACCAAAGGTAGGTACTTCTCCCACTGGGTTTGATTATCCATCACATACATCCTAAGCATGTCTTCCATGACTTGATTTACTCTTTCAGTTTTCCCATTTGTTTAAGGATGATAAGTTGTGCTTAAGTTCAACTGAGTCCCCAACGCTGACTATAAACCTGTCCAAAACCTAGAGGTGAATCTAGAGTCCCTATCTGAAATAATCTTCTTTGGTATCCTGTGCAAACGGATAACCTCGCTTATGAACACTCGTGCTACATCAGTAACATCGTAAGTGTCTCTAAATGGAATGAAATGAGCACTCTTGGTTAACTTATCCACTATCACAAGAATGTCATTGTGTCTATGAGATGTGAGTGGCAACCCTACAATAAAATCCATTGAGATGACTTCCCATTTGGACATAAGGACATCATGTGGTTGTAGGAGGACTGTCGGGTGATGGTGATCAGCCTTTACTTGTTGACACTCTAGGCATCTGGCGACGAAATGGACTACATCATGCTTCATGCCTACCCAAAAGAAGAGTTTCTTCATCTCCTCGTACATCGTCTTCACACCCGGATGTGCACAATAAAGTGCTCTATGGGCTTCCTTCAATATGATGCTTCGAATATCCCCATTCTCAGGGATGTACATCCTTCCTCAATATCTTAAAAATCCATTTGTTTCTAGATTATATCCTTCATACATTGGGTCTAACTGCCTCCCGCTCTGGAGGTTTGAAGTAACCTTTAAATACCAACTGTCTCCTAGTAGTTGTGTCAACACATGTTCCCTCAAACTGACCTTTAAGGTTACCAAGGAGAAGATACCTGGTCTCCTACTCAAGGCATCTGCGACCACATTTTCCTTTCCCTTTATGTATGAAATACCAAAATCATACTAACTCCATCGCCTTTTCCTGGCATTCAAATCTCTTTGAGTGAAGAGATGTTTTAAGCTTTGATGGTCTGTTTTGAGTTCAAAATTTCGCCCCACAAGATAGTGCCTCCAAAGTTTCAGAGCTAGCATTACAGCTGCCAGCTCTAAATCATGAGTCGCGTATAACTCTTCATGCTTCTTCAACTTTCTTGACACATAAGCTATCACTCCTCCATCCTGCATTAGCATGGCCCCCAATCCTTGTTTCGAGGCATCCGTGTAGACCATGAAGTCCTTTTCCATATCTGGAACTCGTAGAATTGGCGCACTAGTTAGTAATCTCTTAAGCTCAATGAATGCACTATCACATTCTTCTGTCCATTCATACCTAACTCCCTTGCGTTGCAAAGTGGTGATGGGTTTCTCTATTTTTGAGAATCCTTCCACAAATCTCCGGTAATAACCCGCTAGCCCCATGAAGCTTCTCACCTCATGGGCATTTTTCGGCACTGGCCATTCCATAATGGCCCTTACCTTTTCTCGGTCCACCGAGATTCCTTCGTTGGAAATGATATGACCTAAATAGTGGATCTCTTTCTGGAAGAAGGAACACTTCGACAGCTTCCCATACAATTTTTTCTCCCTAAGGCAAGACAACATTATTCGCAAGTGTTCCTCGTGTTCTCTTTCATTCCTGGAATAGATGAGAATGTCATCTAGAAAAACTTGTACAAATCGATCTAAGTACTTCCGGAATACACCATTCATGAGGCTCATGAATATTGTTGGCGCATTATTCAATCCGAAAGGTACCACAACAAACTCGTAATGTCCAAACCGAGTTCGAAAGGCATTTTTTGGGATATCGCCTTCCTTAATCCTTAACTGATGATATCCAGATCGCAAATCGATATTTGAGAATACCACTGCTCCTTTCATCTGATCGAAGAGGTCATCTATTCGTGGCATTGGGTACCTATTTTTCACTGTAGCATGGTTCAATTCCCTGTAGTCTATACACAATCGTAAGGATCCATCCTTCTTCTTTACAAAAATTACCGATGCACCCCAAGGTGAGACACTGGGCCTTACTAGCCCTAAGTCTAGTAACTCCTTCAACTGCATTTGCAATTCACAAAGTTCCGATGCCGTCATTCGATACAGAGTCTTGGATATTGGTTTTGCACCAGGTTTTAGCTCAATAGTAAAATCAAGCTCCCTCTCTGGAGGTAACCCTGGTAACTCGTTCGGAAAAACATCCTAAAATTCTGACAATACCAAATACTGATCTAATGAGGGTCCTTTCCTTTCACTCACTGCTTCCAGTACATACAGTTGACACCCTTGTCTCAAGCATCGCTTGACCTTCATAGTTGATATAAAGCGTAATGACACTTTTCTCTGTACACCCTAGATCTCTATTGGTCTTCCTTCATCATCAATACAAAGCACCCTCTTTGCGAAATAATCTACCAAAGCTCGATGAGATGCTAACCAATCCATTCCAATGATTAGGTCATACACCCCAAGAGTAGTGACGTATACCTTCAACCTGGTAGTGCACACTCCTAGGTCTACTATACAATTATCGACACTAGGTCCTACAGCTTGTTTCTCCCCCGAAGCCATCTCGACTTGTTTAAAGTCATCGTGCTCGTAGGCTGCCAACCCACTCCTTTTTAATGCAGATGGTGAAATGAAACTATCTGTCGCATCAGAATCAAACAAAATCTTAACATTAACGTGATTTAGCGTACCTGAGGATTCTACTACTGTGGATTCATGTTCGGCCTGGCGGTTGTTAACCGCTGCGTAAATCTGATGGTTTCTACTTGGCCTCCCCATTGGTGCCTTTCCTTCTCTATGCACGAACCCTGATTGTAACTCTGGGCAGTCACGCTAGTAATGGGGTCCCCCGCACCCCCAATAGATAACACCAGATTGAATCTGTGCATTGTTATGTGTCTGTCTTTGAAATGAGTTCCTTCCCCTGGAACCCCTGCCCTTACTAGTTGTTCCCCGAGATGGTCGTGGACCTGTCTGCACCGTTGGCGATGAACGGGATGTTGCACTAGCTGCCATTGAAATCCCTGCAGCTACTGTTCTCAGCACGACTTTGTTACCATAAGGTGGTGGCCTTGAGCCCCCTCCCCTAGGAAATGTCCTCGGGGTCTTTCCTACAAATCTAGGGCGATGCAGAAATGCCGATATTGTACCCCCTGTTAAGTTCATGTGTTCTTCTGCGTAACGCGCATTTTCTACCACCTCTACTACTGAAGATGGTTTCCACATCCAAACCATAGCTCTTATCTTCGATTTCAATCCATAAACGAAGCGCTCTACCTGTCGTTGGTCATTGTCCATATACGAAACGTATTTGACCAGTTCCATAAACCTGATCTCATATTCTTCTACAGTTTTGCTTCCTTCTACTACGGCATGGAATTCCCCTACCTGTTGCTCCTCATAGTATGCTCGTAGATATTTCCTTCGGAACCTCTCCTCGAAAATTTCCCAAGATACTGTGTCTGGGGTAAGGTGTAGTTGTCTTTCCAAGTTGCCCCACCAGTTCAAGGTGCTATCTCTTAACTGGAAAATTGTGATCTTTGCCTTCGAGTTGGACGCATAATCTCTTAAGGCAAAACACCTTGTCATGCCTTCCAACCATGCTTCTGCGTGTTCACTGGCGCGACCTCCGGCAAACTCTAGAAGTTTGATCTTCTGCAACTCTCATGTGATGTCTTCAAGTGGAAATGCTCCCCTTGAGTTCCTTGATGCTTCTGGATTACCCGTCCCAGATGATGGGAGTTCCACTTCACTCCCTGCTGGTTGGCGCCCCTTTAAAGTCTCGTTAATGGCTTCCAACGAGCGCAGTATGAGGGCTAGTTCGGGCGATGGTGGTGGTGGTGGTGGTGGTGTCGGTGGTGTTGATGGTGTTGGTGGTGTTGATGGTGTGGGTGGCGTCGGTGGTGCCCATGACGATGCTCCCCTGCCTCGACCCCTTTGAGCCCTGACCATCTTGTATGACTTAACCTGCATCACCCCAAAGTTATTAGGGTGAGTTCCAGGACGTTTCAAATTGGTGCTACTTAAACTTAGAAACAGGGTTAGGCGTAAGTTTTATTTACTTGTCTGTAAACAGACATTACTCCATCAAGGGAATTGGCTAGGTTTGGGTTAGGATTAAGCGTCTAAGCTTGGTTAACATCGAATTTTAAGGTAGATTAACCTTACACTCAAATAAAATAATTAATTTAAAATTATTATTACACTAATTTAACCCAAATTAATTTTACTTCAATTTTATACTAACTTAATCTTATTTATATATAAATTATTTATACTAAATTATTTAATTTATTTCAAATTATTCTTAACAATTTAAAATATATATATATAATAATTTAAACGTACACACAGAATTCGGGCATGCATGGTTTCCACATGCTCATCTGGCTTCCTCAAGCTCCTTCGTATCTACCCCCAAATTCTACACCTGTCATCTCTTCGAATCCCTACGCATCCTTCTCACTCACGGAGACCCTCCTCGCGTCATTCTTTCTCTTCCACAGATTTGTCTTTGCTCTGTTCAGAGGCTTCCTGGATTTCCCTTGCCATGGCTCACATCCTCACCGTTGTTCTGAGCACTTTGCTTGCGTTGGTTATGGTTATATGCTCTAGTTCGTTTTGCAGAAACATAGTATATTGATGTGGCCACTGACAAGATCTGGGACCTGGAGTCCAGTCTCCTTGAAATGTTGGGAACCAATCCCCTTTCTGTACATTTTTCAGAGCTCGCCCTCAGCTATGGTAAGAGGTACAATTCAGTCCGCATGTTGTGCCCAGTTCCAGTACCTTCATGAAGAACGCAGGGTTATTCAAATTAAGAAATTGTATAAACCTTCCTTACGCTGTGGTAATGAATGGTGATTTCCTCTTTTGAAACAAAATGATGTTCTTGTAATTCCAGACCTATACGGATTTTGGTATTTTTCTTTCAATTTATTTCATTTATATTAATAAAAAAAATGTTTGTCTGTGCATATGCATGTAGTTAGATGCATATACATTGTCTTCTGTATTGCTCATGGCCCTTTGCTCCTAACTGTAAAATTCCCCACTTAAATTTCGGGTTTCAGGGTTTCCTTATGCCTGAGGCCGAGAGTTTCCTGTCCTCATGGACTCCCGATTACTGATTCTCCGATATGGCACTTTATGTGCTAGCCCTCCAGGCTAGACATCCCCCTCATATGACCGTCGTTCCATGTGACCCCGGCCCTATCCTACATCGGAGTTTCGGGGTTCAAAAAGTTGAACCTCACAAGTCCTTAGGGCTTGCGATTCTCCGATCCCCGATATGCTCCTATCGCATTAGCCCTTCAAGTTATGCCCGTGGTCCACACGGCCTCTCCTTGTGACCGCAGTCTTATCCCTTATCGGGATTTTGGGGTTTTCGACACCCTGATACCCCTGTCCACAGGATCCGTGATCCTCGATATGCCGATGCACTTCCTTCGGAATTTAGCCCCTCCTGGCTAAGTTCTGGGCCCATACAACCCTTTCCCGTGTGACCACCGTCATACTCTCTGTCGGGATTTGGGGTTTCGCGACTTCCGCTGTCACGAAACTCTACCCTTGCAATCTCCCGATTACCGATCTCCCAATGCAGTACTTGTGCGTTATCCCTTCGGGCTAAGTTCTTGGTCCATATGACCATTACACCACAAGGCCACAGCCTTGTCCCTTATCAAGGTTTGAGATATCGCAATATCGAATTGCATGAATCCCGTGTCTATGGAATTCCCGATATATCGATACCCGATGCGCCTCTTCCTTGCGGGTTAGCCCTTTCAGCTACATCGAGGTCCATGTGACCTGCACCTATGTGACCGTTGCCTTATGGTTCCCCATCAGGGTTTCGGTCCTCCTCGGGCAAGAATTTCATCAATTCAAAATTTGCGATGCCTTTTTGCGTTTACCCTGGGTCAACGAATGGTTAAAATTTTAACTTTTTGCGAGTTTAAAGGTTAATGAAATCGAGATTCAGGGTTTCCCCTTAACAAAGAATCGATGTAACTTGAATCACGACACCCCGATCTCCAATTTCGCGATGTGATTAAGTCTTAATTAAACAGTCATTAATTAATTCTTCTAATGAAAGGTTAAGAGTTAAGTTAATTACATCGGGTTTTCGGGGTTCGCAATTTCGTAATGCATGGACACCTTTTCCACGAAACTCGCGATATCCCGATACCCGATGCCACCTTTCCACCGTTGACCCTTTTGTGGGCCCCATTGTCCCTTGGCTTATCGGGAAATCGCGTTTTGCGATTTCACAACTCTTGTTTCTATGTTTCCGGAACTCCCGATATCCGATGAAGCCCTCCTGTGGAGCTTTCACCGATGACGCTAGATGATTTCCACGCGTCCTCGAAATGAACGGCTCAGATCTCTTCGGGGTTCCTTGCTTTTATCGGAAATTTTCCTGTCGGGAAATCAGCACTTGCGCTGTCATGATCCTTTGTCCTCACGGATCCCCGACTCCCGATCCCCGATGGTACTTGGTGTTGACCCCCGCGAGAGTCGACCTTTGACACCTGTCCTCCCTCGGTGTATCGGAGTTCACAAGTTCATGAATCCAAAACCTATGAGTTTCGGGACTTGTGTTTTCCCGAACCCCGATCTACGATCGTTCGGTGTGACGCGACACCTGTCCACCACTCTAACCCTGGTGGTCCCCGCTCTGTCCTTGTATCCGTCGGGAAATTACGTATCGGGATATCGTGATTCCCGTTGTCATGTGCACGGGACTTTCAATTCCTCGATCTCTGACTATGCGGGATCTCCTGACATGTGTCCATGCTATTTGGATGGCTCTGATCCTATCGGGAAATCGTGGATCGTGATTTCAACATGTATGAGTCTACACTCCTGAAATCCCCGATGGGTAAAATCCTGATTCCTCCCTAGAACGCTGACGCGTGTCCTGCCGAGATCAACAGTTAGGATCCATTCTCGGGATTTCGAGAACCACAAGGTCTCGATTATCTGGCTTAACAAAACCTCAATGACTCTTCCGGGACTCCTCCTCTACACACTAGGACTTAAACCCTGCGCAACTTCTCGAGATCTAACGGTTGACGGGATTTCGCCCGAGATCTGACGGCTCAAATCCGTTCTCCTGCGTAATAAACAGCTTTCCTTGGCACGGTTAAAATTTGTATAGGTCTATAGTTCCTGAGATTTTTTTTTTTTTATATATATAAAAAAAAATTCACCGAGGCTAATACAGACAAGTAGTTTACACACTTCCTGCGTAAAACAAGTCTTCAAAATTTTCCTTTTTTTTGTTGCGCATTGGCAGTTCCTCATTTAGTTAAGTTCGAGACGAAGTAGGCCTTTTCAAGGTCCTGCAAATGTCCTTTTGCATTTTATTTAGTATAATTCGTGCAGTTATTAATTCTTACCAACTTCAAGCCTTAGACAGAAGTTTCCCTCGACATTTTTTATCGATTTCAGGTGTCTAATTTACCCGAAACTTCATTGACAAGTATTGCTCAATAAAATTTAGTTATCATCTATGTTTTTCGTGCTTAATAGCTTTATTCAGGTTGCTTTAAGGGTAGCCATTTTGTGGGAAGTGATCCTTCAAACTATCTGGTTCGCTGCTGCTATTTTAAAGGGTGTTCCTTTGAATATTCAGACTAAAACCGTAGTGACCATACATGATCCAGTTACAGGGTATTGCCTAAGGTGGTTACTTGTGATATATCTATGAGATCATTTGCTTGGATAACTTAGGGGTACTACCTAAGTATATTTTTGGATACTGTATCAGTCATATTGGGTCAAACTGAACGTGTTTTGTTTGTAGTTTAAGCATGGCTAGAGTTAACACTCGAGGTTTTGGCCCTTAGGCCCAGATTTCGAACTAAGATGCTCTGATACCATATGTAACAGCCAAATAATTCTAAACCACATTTACTTCCATAAGCAATTTATTTCATGAAATGAGATAACAACTTCATAACATAACAACAATCTTTATAACAGCAACTTCAGCAACTTAATTTATCAATGAATAATGCTTTTGTTTCAGAATGAAATAAATACATAATTTAACAATTTACCTGGTTCTGATGCTAATTTATGTTTCCTTCCTACCTTGTTGTTGCCTTCCTGCTACCTGATACCTGGATCAACACTGCCACAAACAAGAAAATAACTGCCCAAAACTATTGTCCTCCCTGCCAACTAGGAAAACTACCTAGCTCCAGGATATCTACGGATATCCTAGCCCCCATGCCCAAAACCTCCAACAACTCGGTGCCTCAACTGATCAAAAGCCATAGTCAGAAACGATGTGCTCATAGAAAGTCCAACCATCCTCCAAAATCCATTCCCCGTCCCCTGTCGAATGCCTCTCACCTCCACCTGCCTTTCTCCCTTCTTCCTCCTTCACTGACTCATGCAGTTACTTCTCCAACCACCCCCCGTCCTCTGTCCTTCGTCCTCCTTCAATGTTTTATCTTCTCGGGATTCATATCTCCCCCTCTCTGCATACACAACCATTTTTATAACATTTCTCATTGATTTCTTAAATTTATTTCTCATGTCATTAAATGTGATCTGTAGTTATAGTATTACTTAGTTGACCACAATTATTTTCTTTAATTAATTTTACTTTGTAATCTTTAAGCATTTATCCAATTAGGGTCGTTACATTTACTGCATAATGTTTTTACAATTACTTTGATAACTCTTGTTGATTAATTTATTTTCTCAACATCTATCCAGGGTGACCATGGAAAGGCACCCACTTCACCTCATTAGGTAAATGTTAAATACAGTTGAAACGTATGACCTAAATTTCAGAAATTTCATTTTTTTTTTTTGTTATTACTGCAATATTTCATTTTCTTAATGTTACAGGTGAATTTCATAACTTGTATTGATTGATTTATTGTGTCAACATCTGTCCAAGGTGACCGTGGTAGAAAATCACCCGCTACATCTCTCCAGGGTGACCGTGGAAAGGAACCCACTGTGCCTCAATAGGTAAATGTTAAATACAGTAACAACTTATGACTACAACAACTAAATTTCTGAAATTTCATTATTTTTTATCTAATATTAATCCAATATTTCATTTTTTAAATGTTACAGGTGAATTTCATAACTTTTGTTGATTGATTTATTGTGTCAACTTATGTCCAAGGTGACCGTGTCCAATTTTCACCCGCTACATCTATCCAGGGTGATCGTGGAAAGGCACTTGCAGTGCCTCACTAGGTAAATGTTAAATACAGTAACAACTTATGGCTACAACAACTAAATTTCTGAAATTTTGTTATTGTTTTTATGATATTACTGCAATATTTCATTTTTTAATGTTACAGGTGAATTTCATAACTTTGTTTGATTGATTTATTATGTCAACATCTGTCTAGGGTGACCGTGTCCAAAAATCACCCTTTACATCTATCTAGGGTGACTGTGAAAAGGCAGCCGCAATGCCTCACCGGGTAAATGTTAAATACAGTAACAACTTATGACTACAACAACTAAATTTCTCAATTGTTAAAGTTCATCTCATTAATTTTATTCATCAATGTATTGTGGCATGGTCAACGTGGGAAGTCTCCCACAAAGGATATTGATGAGGAAGAAATATTTTATTCGACTGACCCAATGAAAACTGTAACGAAGGCATTGAAGAAGGCTAACATATAATATCTAGGTTTGATTAGCAAAAGACCCCTCACACAGGAGGACAGGGAAAGAATTGTAGAGCTACAAAATACAGTAACTAATTTTGGGGTAAGTGGCATCTTCACATATTTTTATTAGCTATGACAATTTCATATCTGTTTTTTAGTTTTATATTTTGTATATGATCCGATAAAGAAAAATTTTCTATTTGTAGGAGTTTTTAAACCCCATGCGTGGGGAACCTGTCGATCCTGCAACTGCTATAGGTAGCAGTGATGGTCCAATGCAAAAAAAAGGTCGACATAGAAAAGTGCAAGTGAGGATTTTTTAGCCTCCTGAGATTCCCCTCGAATCCATTGATGAGTGAAATGATTTTGACCGACATGACATGCCAGAGCATGATGAGCCAGAGCCTGGGACTCCACATGATGACTCCGGAGAGGAACATAGTGTAGATGGACAGGATACTATTTGGCATGGAGCAGAATGAGTTAAAATCACTGAATCATTAGATGTCACCTTTATGGTGGACAACGCATGTGTTCCGGTCAAGATTCAGAAGATTGCAGGTAATTGTCCCATTAATTGATTCATTTTTTTCATGAAATTGAAATGGACATTTGTTGAGATTATTATAAATTAATGGATAACACGTTTCTGCAGGAAACGATGTTTTCTATAGAAACTTACATGAAAAATCATTGGATTTGTTTGGCCCCACCATTCGCACATGGTGGAATGGCCAAGATATCAAAAAGAAAGATGATTTAATAGATCACATGGTAAAATTGTTCGGCAACACTTTCAACAAGAAAGTGGTTACAAAGTTAGCTGGCGAGAGTTTAAAATACACTAGGGCCCAGTATAGGGATAAATTTCAAATAGACCTCAAGCACGAGAGCCCTCCCATGGTTCCCAAGAAAGAGTGGAAGGCGCTAATAGAGGATGCAAAGGAGAACTTGTTTAAAAAACAAGGACGACAACCATGAGCTAGTCAAGAAAGGTACAACACATGTCATATTATCATTGAAATATGAGCATTTATGTTTTTCTTTCCTGTTTTAAGTAACAATTCTGATATCTAATTTTTTTCAAAAATTCCATATGTAGGCTACCAGACACCTCCAAAGAAACAAAGGCCAGAGTGGAAAAACACAGCCAGCATAAACTAGGATAGGGTGGCTACAGAAAACTAAAATCCTGAATAGAAAGATTTATATGATTAACTGTGGTTAATATTTATTTAATAGTAGCGAACAAATACATGTTTTTGTTATTGGTATTTTTAATGGTGTTATGCATTGCAGTTAAATATGTTCGACATTGTTGCCACCGAGGAGGAACTAAAGCTTGGTTACAAGCATGGTTTTATAAGTGTGATTGAATATAGAAAAACCTTGGGCCAGACTCCTATCTCCCCAGCCACGCAGGTAAATCAAATGAATAAGGAAACCGTAGTAGCATGCTTGTAAAGTCTATTCATATTTTATTACATCACCCTTAACTACGTATTTATGTTTGTTTTCAAGAAACGGTGCTACCGCAGTAGTGAATCAAGCGGTATTCAGCAAACACCATGTCATACAAGGGTCCACATGTCTAGTGATAGTGTAGAGCAAAGTACCCATTCTGGTATGTATGCTTCAGAATTAGAAATATTTACTGTGATTATAGATATTTATTTCTTGACTTATACTTAAATATTATCTTCTCAAAATTGAAGAGCATGTAGCTCAGGAGGGTGAAATCTGAGAGAAACCAAGTGGACAAGAAATTAACAAACCAATTGTCCAAGCTACAGAGACAAGTAAAGAGCAATAGTGTAATGTTAATTAAAACAATGAATTAGTTATTTCAATTATATTTCAACATATCGATATGATCATTTTCATTGTTCCAGTTCACGACCCTGAACAGATGCCATCTAACCCTTCTCTACGACGTACTAGAAGTATGGTACATGAGCACACACAAACAATAGAAGGACATCGCACACGAAATACAATTTCCTTGGATGATGATGATCATATCCCAATTGTCAGTTTTATGAATGTAAAAAAACATAAATCAAATAAAAATTAGATGTATAAATTCATGACTTGTATTTAGATCTTTATCGATGTTTATATGTTCATATGTTTTGATGACTATCCTAGTTATGCATGAATGTCTATATGTTTTCTATATAAAGAAAATCATTTGTTGGGTATGGGGAATCAAGAGCGATGTGAGGGGGGGGAGGGGCCATATGAGCTTCCACCTTCACATGGTTGTCCTTGTTCAATAGAGAATAACCTATTCTAGAAACAAAGAGAAGCTCATTAAGGTATGAAACAACTTAATTTTTTTCTAGAGTATTTTACATAACTAAATGCATGCTTGTTTGCTTAATAATTATTTACTCATATAAAAAAAAAAATCTTTTATGATTCATGTAGGTCTTGGTGATGGAAATGCATATTGTGGACAACTCTTATCAATTTGTATGGGCTAATGGATCTGGAAAAAGGACAATGAAAAGGTAAGGGTTTTGACGTGTTTTTAAAAGTAGGCTACAACAATGAGGTAGCCCCTTGTTCTTCTATGCCTTATCTTTTCCTTATCTTTCTATTAGTTGTCAAAATCAACATTTGCTAACATTAAAAATGTCCCATGTATTAACACACTTTTATCAAGTTGAATGAATCCGTGTTCCTATTGGGAGTTTTTTTGGGCTAGCTTAGACTTCCAATTATCAACTCTAGCCACTTCTTACCTAGTAGCACCCAATATTACCTAGTTCTCCCCTTGTCTTATTCCTCTCCTACTATTCCATGCTCTCCTACATACTCTTTCTCTTTTCCTAGTCCTTCAAATGCTTGGGGAAAGTATTTCCTCTCCTCCTTAGATTTTCTTCCTTACACCCCTTTTTTCTCCATTTTTTTTTGGTCATAATATCGATGGGTCCCTTATAGGTCATTATCTCAAGAAAGACCCTACTTGAGATAACCTCTACCTTGTTAGGATCAACTATCACTTCTTTGGTCAGTTTTCAAAGATGCCCCCCTTAATGGTCACATTCCATATCTTGCAACTATGGAGCCCCTCCCAATGGTGACATCATATCTTCCTTTGATCCTCTCTCCTCCACTGGTACCATTGGTATTTTTCACCTCTACTCTTGCATTGAACTTAGGTTGATGCATGTTTCCTCCTACACTTACATAAAATACCCCATTGATATATGCCACCTCTCATTCTTGCACTAAATCTAGGATACCGTGTGTTGTTTTTGTGATTTTGATGACTCTATATTACTAGTTTATGATGCCTATTATGCTCACACTCTCTATATTATTGTTTGTCACATGGGATTCATGTTATGTCCTTGACTAGTGTATGGCGCCTTAATGACTACAAAAATCCTAGAACAATGAATGTCATTTGTTACGCTCACCTTAACTCCAAGTTGCCATATGTTACATTTATTCTTGTGATAACCCTATATTAGAGTGTGTTTCCTCTCTCTCTCATGTTCACTCTTAGTCGGTTTATGTCAACTCACGCCTTTTTCCAATGTCATGCCAATGTCATCAAATTCTTTCTCTTTCCTTTGTTAGAACTACCCTAACACCACAACCTTCCATCTTTACCTTTTCATCTATCCTCCAATATTTCCATAAGAGATCACGTTGCTAATCCTACCTCAGTTGTGGTAAGATGTCAACCTCTCTAATGTAGGTATCTAGATAAACATGTTCTTTCATTGCTCATTTCTCATTCTTGGAAATGGAAGTATGTATTAGTCTACCCCCTATATATTGAACATATTCATGATGTACCCAAAATCTTGGACCTCATTATTATTGTCCTTTTTGTATGCTCCAATAATTGCGCAAGTGACATCCACAAGTCTCTTCCCATTATATTAGTAATATTCTTCTTATTATTATCAAGAAAGGAGTTGATAACTAGCCCTTATATACACTATGCCTAAATTATTGAGGCATCAAATACCATTATGTTTTTACAAGAATATATGAGTCAATGTCATAACGACCCTTTAGGTTCATAAGAGTTTTTAATTCTTCAAGGTGTTAAGAGCCATTATTTCCCAAATCATTCAGAACATAGAAGAAAATTGACCAATAGCTTATACATAGGTGATGAAAGAGATTTTACAATTGTTTCATAAATCACAACCTTTTTACTGATGGTATCTTCATGGGTTCAAAACCTTACTTTACAAACCTGACAATATTTCTACCTTTCAACATTCTCATGAACCCTTGGGTTTACCATTACTCCTTGTGGGTCATAAATTTCCACTCACCAAATTCATACAAATTGAAATCTTTGTCACTTGCACAAGCCTATATGACATCACAAATATATGAATTCAACTAGGAGTAGACCTTTTCCCTTTCAAGTTGATGATCCCCATCAACTTTGGGACTCAATAACTCTTCATTAAATTCTCCTTCTAATGAGGATGGCATAGACAACTTCAAATGATCCACATATACATTGGAATATTTTCCCATATATGGTGACCAATCCAAGAAAATAAATTTTATTCATTCTTATCCAAAATCCTAAAATATCATTTTAAACCTTTCTTTGGCGGGTGCAGCCACACTTGATCAAACTTAGGAGGTATGTGTTGTTAAATGATTATCATGTGTCTTTTTGTAACTTGATTGAGACATTAATTGTGCAATTAAAAATGATATATATAAATGAAAAACAATCTTCCCAAATATTGGGATGTTATAGCCTCACAACAAATGAACCAATGTTTGATTTAATCCTTGGGATACCCATGAAATTGTAAATAAAGGATACACTTCTCTTCAACTTATATCCATTATCATCTAGAGTTTGGATTAAAAGTTTCTTGAGAATCTATTATATCAACTACACATGAATTACCTTGGTTCAATTAAATTATCTGGGATCAACCAATTTACAACGAATTATATATTTCTTAGGTTAATGCAAAATTCACATCCTCTAACTACAAAATCCATACACAACAATAATTGTTTTCCAAGATCATATTTTGTCATGTTGGCTTGCAATTAATTGTGTTGAAGGGTTAAAAATATAATCTCCAAATGTTTCAAATGATCTTCCCAAATCTTGCTAAAAGTGAAAATATCATCCAAGTAGGCTACAATAAAGGTGTTCGATAAATGGTATTAAGACATCATCCATCAATCTTAGAAGTGTTTTCATAGTATTGTGTAATATAAATTACATAATGACTCACTCATGCAATCCATGTGTTTTTTTTTAAGTAATATTACAAATTATTCTTTGTGTATATTGTCATACTGGTATCCTTACTTCTAATCCAACTTCATGATAACATGCTTCCAATATTTGGTTGATTAGTGCCTTGATTATTTGTAGGGGATATTTATATATACTATAATCTTGTTCAATCTAAAATATCTACACATTTTATCTAACATCCATCTTTCAATAGAAATGTCGGCTACACCTATGGACCTGCACACCTGCTACACTTGTGGACCCACACACCTGCTGCACTTGTCATCAATTAATTACTTCCTATCTTGTTGAATGTCAAGGTCACCACCCCACTCAGGACAAATCACTATCCTAAGTTGTTTTTAAAAAGAACTTCTTTCATCTTGTTGAGAAAGTAGAGACATTGTAATATGGTATACCATATTACAATGTAATATGGTAATGCCATATTACATTGTAATATGGTATACCATATTACAATGTAATATGGTAATGCCATATTACATTGTAATATGGTATACCATATTACAATGTAATATGGTAATTCCATATTACATTATAATATGGTATACCATATTACAATGTAATATGGTAATAATATATCTCATTTTATTTATTTATTTTAAACTTAAAGTTATCGTCGCAATATCGACGATAGTTTTGCATCACACATACAACATCTACGTCGTAAGTTTTTGTCTTGGCATAAATTTTCATCACAATTGCGACAAAGTTTCATCGTAATTGCCACGGTTGTGCGTCGTAATTGCGACGAAGTTTCATCGTAATTTCGACGATTCATAGGGTTAACCCATTTTTATAGTGATGACACATGGAGAGATAATTGCGTTGATGTTTCCACGAACACTTGAATCATGGATATAGTGACGAAAAAAATTCTTGGCTTTCATGGAAATTGCGATGGATAAGTGTGGTAATATCAACGAAAAACCGTCGCAAATTTGGTCATATGTACTAGTGTTGTGACTTTACTCTTGATTCAATGTTGGTCCTTGGTGCTCATGGTTGTTGATGGCTTAAGAACTGGGGTCTGATGATGAAACCCACAACCTTTTATTGCTCGAATATCTATTGGCATATTGATTTTGAATATGATGCTTAGTGCTTATATAACTTGGCATTTAAACGCTAGGCTTTAACTCTTCTTTCTGGAGCTTGATCTATTCAACTCTACCATCGTTGACACTTGGAATAATTTGGTATTAGATGCACCTCCCGTGGTGAACTCTCTCCTTATTGTGCTTTAGTAGTTGTTGTGCACTCGACGTTCATATCTATTTTGAACATTAACTCTGAGTATTCCTTGTGGCATTTTGATATATTGTGACATGGCACTTGCTCTCTCGAGATGTGGTGCTAACACATTCCATTAATATTTTGACATGTTGAGAAGATAGATAAATCCCCTTGTGGGATCCTCCCCATGTGGCTTGTGTTTGGCGCTAGGTTTTGACTTGTGTGTTGCAATATGTAGCTAATCCATGTTTTGTTTGATGGAAGGTGTTGTACTTTGACCTCGATGCTCGATGGGCTTAATTGGAGATTGGCCCTCGTGCCAATATATTTTTGTTAGAAAAAACATTAATCCTATAAGGAAAAATGAGAGCATAAAATTGACCTGTTAGGTTCCAACAAAAGCATCACTAAATATCTCAAAAAATCTAACATGTTCTCCGGGAGCTACAGAAACAATGTGCCAATCTCCACGCCAAACTCGTTTCTTTCATTGCCTTATAAGAGTTTATTTTAACACAATAGAACTTTGAACTTCATACTAGTGCTCAGTCTCCAAAGTCAATTTAGTCGGTTCTTGTAGGAGAAATATTTTTTGGTGCTACAAGAATGACCTCATTCTTGCAACAAGGAAAAAATTGAATATTTAGTATCTAGATACTAACATGTCCCTTCACTAAGTGGGGGGTAGATTTTATGGACTGTAACCCAGACTTGTTTGGGGGGCTCCAGCATATTATTATGGTTGTGGATTAATTTACTAAATGGTAAGAGGCCATGCCTACCGTTAAATCTGATGGTAACACCGCAGAATTCTTCGATCTCAACCAGATTAGAGCCTGGTTCAAAATCCCAAGAGATATTTTCACTAATCATGGAAGCCAATTTAATAATGAAGTGATGAAAGACTTAGAATAGAAAAATGGGTTCAAGCATGGTCATTATTCCCCTTACTATACCCATGCAAATGGATAAGTAGAGGCGGTGAGTAAATCTCTCAAGACCATCTTGCAAAAAACTGTCAGCCAAAGTAAATATGACTAACATCTGATGCTTTACCCTACACTTTGGGCATATTGGACCTCGATAAAGAATTCCAATGGTTTCTCTCATTTTTAGTTAGTGCATGGTGTGGAGTTGATTCTTCCGATTGAATGTGAAATACCTTCCCTTAAGTTGGAAATTGAGCTCCTACCTTACACATCCAATTTTGAAGAACGCCTCATACACCTAGAGCATCTCGATGAGCAGTGTTGGGATGCCTCTACAGCTATCAAAGTGAATAAAATGTGTGTTAAGGTTCAGTACGATAAGTCTATATGTCCTCGATAGTATGTTGGGGCTGACTTGGTTCTCCTTTATGACCAAGCCAAACAACCACTGGGGGAAGGAAAGTTCAACCCCATGTGGCACGGTCCTTATGTCGTGTGACATGTCTTATAGAAATGATCTTACGAACTGGAATATTATGAAGGGAATATGTTGGATGAGCCTAGAAATGGGCTCTACCTTAAAATGTATTATGCTTGAGTGTGACCTTTTGTATACTAGTGTATCTTAGTCTATATACATATTTTCCTTTGTGTCATCAACTTGCTTATCAATTTTTCCCTTGGTTGGAAGATGTCAACGAAGTCTTCAGTTTACTTAGGATTCGCGGACAGTTCCAATCCTCATACGTGGAACATGGATTCCATCTCTTAGGTCATTTACTCACCTGAGGGCCAACTGGTGTCTTCAGGTGGCGTTCGTCTGGAGCCATCAACGAATAATGTGGTTGAGTATAGTGTCATTATAGAGCTATTATGTGATTCCATTTCACATGGTGTTTGGTCTTTAGAGGTTCATCTGGACTCTCAGGTAGTCATATATCAGTTGAAAGATAGTTACCATGTGTGAGATCCTACTCTACTCTTACTATTCCTACATGTACGACTTTTGGAACGATACTTTGATTTTCTTACTTATAATCACATACCTAGAAGCTCTAATTATGTATCTGATGCATATGCTAATTATATTTTAGATTTCCATTTTTCACATAACTAAGAAAAGAAAAAAAATTCATACATTTTCACATTGTAACATATATAAGTAAAGTCGAAGACCATTTTTTTTTATATTTCATCCTTTCAAATTCAAAAAATATGACGTCATAGTACAAAATGGAGCTCACACCCTCAAAATACATATATGGTTGGTATATAATATGACCATGGCATCTATGCATGTGTCACCAGATGCCTATCATTATAGCACACTACAATGTTTGCGAGACATTGGAAGAGTCACACCCATGCACGTGGTACACCCACCATCTTTCGTTGCATCACCTCTAGCAGATCCTCAACTTGAACCATAAGAATCATGTGCGTCAATCAAGACAGGTTCCCCTGCACATTTTGTAGCACTCTCTCTGTGTCCCCGTCCACTTTCTCATCTCTTCATCCCCTCTGTCGATGTTGTGAGAATCCCTCTAACCATCATGGACCTACATCTGCATAACAAAGCAATTGTTAATAATTGATACCATACAAAAATATTTGTGTTTTTTATTTTTATTGAAACACACAACAACAAAAAATGAAATATACAAAAACAAATCTTACCAATATCACCACAGACAAAACCTGGTGGCAAAGGCATGTCTAGATCCCCTCTGTATAGTTGATCTCATCCTAAGGGTAGTCATCAATGGCTATTACCTATCGTCTCCACCAGAAAAAGAACTCGTCATTGTAGGGGGTTGGCACCCTACCACCTCCTAGTCATCTCATCACATCGATCCACTGTGACATGGTTGGATTGTGTTGTCCATGTGGAGCAATCTCTACTCTAGGGATCAAACCTAGAACCCTATCAAAGAAAAAACTACAAAGTATGGATGAAAATATGAAATTTCTCATTTTTCCTTGTTTGTAGTCCATCAAATAGCTCTTCATATTATCTAGCAATGAGGTACACTAGTCATAAACAATGGGTATTAAACACTCAATTGCATAGAACACAAATGGCCTCGATTCCTAGTTCAATGAGGTCGACCCATAATTCTGTGTGAGTACAAGCATGATGATATTTAGGCTTAGGTTCTCAATCACCCTGATAGGGAGTTGGCTCCCTACTTTATCTGTTCCTACAACACAGTGGTTGGCAATGTACTCCTCCATATTCATACCATCCCCAGCCCCTCGGGCCTTGAGATTCACTACCTCGCCTTGGCGAGACAATCATGTGATGAATTATATATCGTCCACTTCAATCATCAATGGTTTCCCATCGAGGTTGAAGGAATCTATCTCTGAATCCCAGTAGTTTACTAGCAACCTGTTGACGGTCGAAAATGAACGCTCGTCAACTGGAGGGGTGGATCCGGTCTGGGGTTGTCTAAATAACCCAAGACATTTGGGATGATCCACTCCGACGGGTTTAGTGACTCCGTTTTCCGATCTAGGTCCTAAGAAAACTAAAGAAAAACTAAACTAAAGAAACTAATCTAAGTGGAAAAAGCAACTACAACAAACTATATACAAATCTGAAATATATATATACAGCTTACTTACTGATATTATACAATAATAATTTTATGAAATTAAATGTTCAGCTATCAATACAATTAAATCTCAATTACATATGTACAGTATTTACAGAATACAAATTTTAATTAAAACTTGCAAAATCATTTGTAAAATGACAGCGAAACTATTATTTTTTATTTTTTATAATTTTTATGAGAAAGGAATCAAATAAAAATTATCTAAGCTGAGCAATTAAAATAATGATCCTAGATGTAAAAATGAACTATATATCTATCTAAACTACTGAGAATTCTTGAATTTATTAACTATTAAATAACAAATAACAAACTAACATGAAGTAACACTTCCTATTTGTCCTGTGCACAGTAGTCGATTTAGCGGTTTAGTGGGAGGAAACCCGCACCAGATTCTCCACAAGCTTCTTGTAAATGGGAAGCAGTAGTGTTCTTTGAATACGAATGACAGAACAAACAAAACATAAAATGACAGCAATCTTAAAGTTTACAAATCATCACATTTAGATAAATCCATGTGCAAAGATCTGTATAAAACAGTTCATTTAATTAAGAAGATAAACCCTCTATTAATTAAATTCAAACAGAGTGATTGTTGTGAGTAAAATGAGACACATTAAATATGGACAGAATTTAAATCATAACGCATCAACCTGTAACAAGTCTTGATATCTAAAGTAGTCAATAACTTGATCATAAATTAAAATGCACAAAACTTGAACGAAAGTATGATAAATTGAAAGCTAAAGCTATTACAAAAGATCCACTTCCATTTGAGTCTGTTGGCAGTGGGTAAATGCATGCATGACGCCAAGACAACTTCGTCAGGGTACTAAACAGGCCCACTGGAAGTGAAGCAATGTCGGGTATATGAAAATTCGTAAGTATGAAATCTCTTGACCTTAAAATGTCCTTTATTCTGATCTAGAACTTCTTGGCAGGATATGGATATCAGAGTGGGTTAAATGGCAACCCTGTCGAGGCTATGAATGTCTGCTGGCAGCAGTGGCTCTATCAACAGTATTTGATATTTTATCTTTAATATCATGTCTCTCTTGTCTTAAGATTGTTATCAGCCCAGATTGCATTTAACAGTGCATTATGCCAGTTTTTGTGATTTTCAGATACCATTCTCTTGATGATTTTAATCAGGTTCTTATTTGTTGATTTTGCCAATCCATTGCCCTGGGGGTAATAGCTGGCAGAATACTTCAATTTAATTCCTTTTTCTAGAGTGAACTCGCTCATTTCAAGAGACGAAAAATAAGAAGCGTTATCGAATACTAAACAGTCAGGGATACCAAAACGAGTAATAATATTTGAATTTAAAAAGGAAATTACCTAACTGGTATTCACAGTTCTTAATGCGCCAGCTTCAGACCACCTGGTGAAGTAATATATGGTTGTTATGATAAACTTATACTGCTGTGAGGATGGTGGATTGATTGGACCTATAATATCAAGACCCCACTGCTGAAAAGGGGAGTCTACTGAAATAGGCTGCAAAGGAAAGGTTGGCTTCTGTAACCTCCCTGATGCTTTTTGACAAATAATACACTTGCGAAACAAGGCATGGGCATATCTAAAAAGTATGGGCCAGTAATAACCATCTCTTAAAACTTTATGGGCAGTGGTGTCACCACCAAAATGCCCACCAGCTTCTCCTGCGTGCAATTCTAGTAAGACTTTTTCTGCTTCGTCTTTCTCAAGACAGCGCATTAGTACTCCATCAAAATTTTGACGAAACAGAATACCATTAATCAAATGAAAGGAGGCAAATTTTAATATTAACACTCTTCTTTTAGTGGGATCCAGGTGACGGGGGGCTGACCCATGTTCAAGACAGAATTTTATATCGTCATACCAGGGACTGACAGAGTTTTGTGCACAACAGATTGCATTTTGATTGTGTTGTCCTGGGTTTGACATATCATTTTCTTCTTGTTGTCCTGCTGCTGAATCAACAACTAACTTGCACAGCCCTTGGCCTCTCACTATTTGAGCTAGGGTTATTTCTATGTCGTACTCCTGCAAGGAGGTAACCCAGTTCACCCTTTTTTTGCCTAATTCTTTCTGCACTAACAGATTTTTGAAGGCTGGGTAAGGGACAATAATTTTCATCCTAGATTTCAAAAGATAAGATCGGAAGTGCTTGATTGCTTTAAAAATAGCGTAGGCTTGCTGATCTACTTTTGGGTAATTAAGTTCCACGCCTTTGAAAGAAGAGCTCATAAAGGCAATGGGTACTTCATTGTTTTCAGCGTTCTTTTGAGTTAGGATGACAGCGTAGGAGCAATCAGAACCAAATGTGTAGAGCGTGAAGTCTTGCGAAAAGTCGGGGCTCATGAGAGAAGGAGCATCTATTATGGGAATTTTTATTGAATTGAAAGATTGATTTTCTAAGGGTCCCCAATGATATTACACGTCTTTCTTAATTAAATTCTGTAAAGGTCTCACCATTTCAGAGAAACTGGGGACGAAACTCCTGACAAAGTTTATCTGGCCTAAGAAAGACTGCATAGACTTTTTGGATGAGGGAGGGGGGATTTTCGAGATGACTTGAGTCCTTTCAGGGTCGATAATCATCCCTTTGCTTGACACAATGAATCCTAAGAGTTTACCTTGTTCTACTGTGAAGATAGATTTTTTAGGATTCAAGGAAATGTCGTATTTACGACATCGTTGTAGAACGGCTCATAATGAGCTAGATGATCAGTTTTGTTTTTGGAAAATATAGTAACATCATCTAAGTAAACTATGACGGATTGATTTATTAAGCCTCGGAAAGCGATGTCCATCGCTCTCTGGAAAGTGGCACCGACATTAATTAGTCCAAAGGGCATTTTCCTGTAAGCGTAGGTGCCCCATGGAGTGCGGAAGGTAGTTTTAAGTTGGTATGAAGGAGACATCGGGACTTGGTTGTACCCTAAAAAACCATCCAATAAGGATAGTCTCTCAGAACCAGATACCTGTTGAAGGATCTGTTCCATGGGTGGGACAGGGTAGTTGTCTTTATCAAATGCTTTATTAAGGTTTCAGAAATCGACGCATAGTTGGATTTCCCCACTTTTCTTCTGGACAGGGACAAGTTTAGAAACCCATTGCGTGTGCCTAACTGGGAAAATTATGTTAGCATTTAGGAGTTTATTTAATTCTTTTTTGACGGTCAGTTCGAGCTTAGGGTGCATTTTTCTTAACTTTTGTTGAAAGGGTAAGGTTTGGGGTTTCATAGGAATGACGTGTTGTATGATGTTAGGGTCGAAAGTCTTAAGGTCATCATACATCCACGCAAAAACATCTTTAAATTCCTTAAACAATTTAATAAATGAGGATTTTTCTTGTTCAGAACACCCCACCCCTAAATTAATGCACTGTGGATTGTCATTAGTTCCCAACTTTACTTTTTCATATGATAACGAGGAACTATTGGTTTTACAGTTGACCGATTTTTTGAATTTATCTTGAAGATCGTAAAAATTTTCTAGTCTAACTATGGATTTAGGGATCGAATTTACCATGTCCGATGAAGATTTAGGAGATATTGGATCTGGTATTACCGTGAAATCGCGCAAATTGTCATCATGAGTGCATTCATCGATCACCGTGCCTTGGAAAGTTTCTTTCATATGCAAGAAGTTAATAATCTGTTGATCGTCATCGAAGACTCTCCAATTCGTGATGTTGTCGGGAATGGATGGCCTGAATAACAGTTCGACGGAGAATGCATTCGGGGACAAGCCTTCTGCAGGAAAGAGTTTAGAAGCTACGTTAGCTAATAGATCAACTTCAGAATGATTCAATCTCGAAATAGAATTTATATTGAAAGTAGAAAACTTATTCATTAAATTCCATACCTCAGATTGGTAGATTTTAAGATGCGGAGACAGAAAGTGGATAGAATCTCTTACCTATCTAACCACGATTTCTGAATCGCCAAAGACAGTCAGATATTGAATGTTCATATCTAAGGCTTTTCTGAGGCCCTACAATAAAGCCTCATATTCCGCTATGTTATTAGTACATTCAAATTATAGCCTACATGCAATTAGGGTTTTTTTACCTGCTGGATCAATAATAACGCAGCCCGCACCATCTCCTTCTTTGGATTTTGACCCGTCAAAGTAACGAGACCAAATTTGATTTTTATCGGGTGCATGAGACCATTGTGTAGGAGTTGTTGGCTGCACATATGCTACAATCTCGGACTATTGTTCTGGGTTGGTGATAGCTGAAGTCTCGGCCATGAAATTGCCGAAAAAGGTATCCATCCCTTGTATTTTGGGTGAATCAGCAGAACGTGTAAATGGTTCATTGGGATCATTTAAATCTGTGACCGTGAACTTAAGGTAGTGTTCATGATTTACCTTGATTTTGTTGGGCTTGCCATTCTCGGGTAGCCACAGGTGAGACCAATCTATCATGAAATAGCCGTGTAGCTGCTCTGACCAGTCTCTACTTAGAAACAAAACATAAACTTCTAGAATATCCACAACAATAATATCAATCACTTGATGAACTTTGGGGTTAGACGATAATCTTATAAGCACATTCCTTAATTCGCCTATGACTTTAACACTAGTTCGATCAAGTTGGATGATTTTTAAAGTGGATGGTTCAACTTCAGCATTAATCTTCTGACATACATACCATGGCATCACATTGGATGACGCTCCTAAATCTACCATACAATTGTGCACATTCCTATTAAAGATTTCAAAAGTTAACAAAAATGGAGGTACATTTCTGCGAGTACTAAGGGTGGAAGCTTGCGGATTTTTACTCGCAGTCTCTAAAGCTAATTTATCTACATTTGTTACATTATTTACAGGAAGGCTTCCTTTATCATGAGGATCATGATTTTTCTTAGCGGAAGTCTTCTAAGGAACTTTGTTCTGAACAACCTTGTTACCGTTTTTTCTATTCTCTGCAATGTTCTGTAACATTTTTTGTAGCAAAAACGGAAATTTTAATAATTCATAAACAGAAATGTTAGCCCTTAACTTTTTTAGATCTTCAACTAAATAATACTCTAAGTTGGGTTTGACATGACTCTGTTTAGTCTCAGCTGGTTTAGATTGTTTTGGGGGCAAAGTCGTAGTGTTTTCAGAAGAAGGTTTGTTTGCAATCTTACTCCTAGTATTGTAGGGATGTACTGTCTCGAAATTAGCTTGAAAAATGCTATCCGAGAAGTGTCCGAAAATGTTCGGAGAAGATTATTCTTCTTCAACTATCTCTTTTTCAACTACTTCCTTAGGGATCTCAGGAGGTATCAAGTTATCCTGGGCTTCTAGAATTGTTTGAAGGGCGAATTGCAGACTTTCTAGATTTAGGCCCTCGGTATTTGGATTAGGTCGGTTGGTGGGAAAAGGCTTCCTGAACGGGGGTTTGTAGGGCCCTTTGCTCGAAGAATCTTCTTCAGTCATCCTTTTCAAATATATAACTTGATTTGACAGTTTTTGAACGACTTTAGTTAAGTTTTCTAAATCTGAGCTTTCAGGTTGTGTTTTATTTTGAGCAGGTCCAGGGAGGATTTCGATCTTCTTTTTGGAGGATGAACTAGTCTCTGTTTCGTTGCTAGTAGTGTCTTTTAAACTAAGGATGTCTTTTTCAATCTGGCTGGCCTGTTCGAAGGCCTCTAACAACGTGGCTTTCTTAGATCGTTTTACCCAAATGGATATACTTTGATGCAAGGCTTTAGTATAGTATGCTATGATAAGATTCTCAGTAGGCATCGAATCCGTAGGGATTCAGTTTTTAAGTGTTAAGAATCTTTGGTTAAAGTCTTTGATTTTCTCTTTGGGGTTCATTCTTAAACTAGAAAGCTCCATGACTAGAAATTCTGGGGACTTATCGTCTTTGAACGTTTCTAAAAAGCAGGATTCGAACTTCTCCCAAGACACGATGGTATGGGGTTGCTGGGAAAAGTACCAGGTAGAGGCATTGCCCTCGAAAGTATAGGGGAAAAACCTACAGACTACGTCTTCATGCTCAACATTATGGAGTCTAATGGATAACATAAACTTTTTAATGTGATCTTCGGCGATCTGTTTAGAGTCGGGGTCAAACTTGGGAAGCCACTTCTCCGGATGTTTGGGTAAGGGATGTTGAGGCCCAGGTACGGCTACTGCATCTTGGTTGAGCCAGGGTCTGGCATGATTGTTCTGGTTGGCCATTGGTGTAGGTTGTGTGGAAGGCTGAGAAGGGGAACTGCCTTCGTCAGAAGAGTCTTCTCCAGAAGAAGAAGGAGGTTATGGAGGTTGTGAGGGTGGTATTCCAGATCCTCCTGCAGCAGGAGTGAGGGTTGGATTTGTAGGATTTAAAGTGAGGTTAGTGCCTCCAAGTTGTTCTCTGATATCGGAGAAATATAAAGGTTGGTCCAAATGTCGATTTGGTTGCCTTAAATGAGCGAAGTCACTATGTGTTCTTAAGAGAGATTGGCGAACAATATCTTATATGTCACCACCTGTAGGATTTGGGGTTATTGGTTCAACTGTGATCCGTAGATCATTGTTTGATGTGGTTGCTGGTTGAGGGACGATGTTGTCATTTGAATGACTTCTTGTCACTATAGGCAAGCGGTTAGGTGGTGGAGGAGTCTTACGACCACCTCGTGCCATTAATAATTTCCAGGCCCTCCTTCTAGCGCCATTTGTTGACGGTCGAAAATGAACGCTCGTCAATTGGAGGGGTGGATCTGGTCTGGGGTTGTCTAAATAACCCAAGACGTTTGGGATGATCCACTCTGACGGGTTTAGCAGCTCTGTTGGCCAATCTAGGTCCTAAGAAAACAAAAGAAAAACTAAACTAAAGAAACTAATATAAGTGGAAAAAGCAACTACATCAAACTATATACAAATCTGAAATATATATATATAGCTTACTTACTGATATTATACAATAATAATTTTATGAAATTAAATGTTCATCTATCAATACAATTAAATCTCAATTACAGATATACAGTATTTACAGAATACAAATTTTAATTAAAACTTGCAAAATCATTTGTAAAATGACAGCGAAACTATTATTTTTTATTTTTTATAATTTTTATGAGAAAGGAATCAAATAAAAATTGTCTAAGCTGAGCAATTAAAATAATGATCCTAGCTGTAAAACTGAACTATATATCTATCTAAACTGCGGAGAATTCTCGAATTTATTAACTATTAAATAAAAAATAACAAATTAATCTTAAGTAACACTTCCTATTTGTCCTGTGCACAGTAGTTGATTTAGTTGTTTGGTGGGAGAAAACCTGCACCAGATTCTCCACAAGCTTCTTGTAAACGGGAAGTAGCAGTGCTCTTTGAATACGAATGACAGAACAAACAAAACATAAAACGACAGCAATCTTAAAGTTTACAAATCATCACATTTAGATAAATCCATGTGCGAAGATCTATATAAAATAGTTCATTTAATTAAGAAGATAAACCTTCTGTTAATTAAATTTGAACAGAGTGATTGCTGTGAGTAAAATGAGACACATTAAATATGGACAGAATTTAAATCATAATGCATCAACCTGTAACAAGTCTTGATATCTAAAGTAGTCAATAACTTGATCACAAATTAAAATGCACAAAACTCGAACAAAAGTATGATAAATTGAAAGCTAAAGCTGTTACAAAAGATCCACTTCCATTCGAGTCTGTATCATCATAAATCCATAGTATTTGTTCTCCCAACAGTGATGGTTTCATTACAAAAATTAATGAGTATATAAAGGCCACAGGGTAAAACATCCCTGTGGGAATTATCAAAAACTGTTTGGAAAAAATCTGGGAACAATCTCCCAAATCTCTATTTCTAACTAAAACTAACAACCTAAAACAAAACTATATAACAAAAACATGTTCTAAACTGCCATAGCATGTCCAATTTCCCATTGAAATTCGTATGTACTTGTAGGTGGACAAGAATAAACAAGTTTAGATAATGTTTTATTTGAAAAATTAACAAAAATCTAAATTTTATGACTAGCTACAGAATCTCACGATTATGTAGTTGGTCATATTTACAAACATAATCATTTTAAATCAATCCAAATGATAACAGAAATACATCTGACCTATTAAACAAACCTTTAATTACTAATTCAAAATAAAGAAAATCATTCACGCTGGAAGTAACCAAATCTTTTATGCCAATTTGAAACAAACGAAATCGTGTTTAATTAACCGAATGGTAACAGGGATATATGTGATCTGTTAAACAACTTTTTTATTACCAATTCGAAGAAAACAGAATCGTTTTGACAATTCAAAACCAACGAAATCATTTTTTGAATCAATTGATTATATTCTATTTATCAAACCAATCTTTGATACTAATCCAATGCATACACAAACGACTATGCTAATTCAAACATACATAACCGCTTCTGAATCAAACCAAACAGAACTGAATCGAACTAACTCAAATCCGACACAATTGTTTATACTAATGCAAGAACAATAAAATTGTGTTAAATCGGTTCAATCAAAAAATAGCTATATTCAGTTTTAGCAAACGAATCAACGCAAACAAAATAGTTTATGCTAATTCAAAATGAAATCTTTTGTACTAATTCAAATACAAAAACAAAATCATTGTTGGTAATTCGAAGTAAACAGAATCGTTTTTGAATCTAATCAAACAAAAAAAGAACTAATTCAGAGAAAACATAATCGGCTATGCTAATTCATTCAAAAATCGATGTTGAAATACATACCTGGGTTGTAGGAAAAGGATTTGGTCAGGATAACTTTGAGTTAACAAAGGCGGTAGTTGCCTCAACATTTCTGAAGACGATAGAACCCGTGGTCTTTTGCTTCTTCTTGTTGGCTTGTAGCTTGTCGTTTTCCTTTGACAACACAATAACCCATTCCTCCAATGATTTAATTTTAGATTGAAACAAAGGAACATTCGTGTAGTAACGTTCAAGCCAAGAATTACATTGAGTACACGGTGGTTGATTGGGCCTTAGCATTACAGGTAAGGGTTCTTTTAAGTTACCAGGGGTTCCACTGTCAAACTTAATTTTCGGGAAGTTAGGGTCATCCTTGAGGAACGGTGGGAGGTTAGAAACATAGTCATAGAGTTCAACAGAACAGAGGCCATGAGAGTAAGGGTATTCCTCAGCCAAAAAGCATTCAATCTCAGAGTCAGAATCCTCGCTCAAAACAATAGGATTCTAGTCAATGTTTTGTTTGGGCTTGTTCCGAGCACATCTAGATATCCATCATGCATTCTTCTTTCCCTTACTAATGGCATCGGTATTACCCTTGACCTTCTTCCTTATAGGCCTCTTAAAGGTCTTAGTATTATCTTTAGAACATGGGTCGGCCATGGTGTTGGGTAGGTCAATCTTGGGGCAGTTCGAGGGTTTGACAGGGGGTAGAAGGATAGGAGGTGGCACAGTAGGCCCAACCAGGTTTTTGGTGACCACAGTCTTGTCCACTTGGACACATTCGGGAGTGGAAAATCCATTCCTTGATAGGAAAGCTTGCCAACAATCACCACTAAGCTTCAAATGATGAACAATAACGATTTTGATCAAGCAGTGATGGAAGAGGCTGCTATCAGCCCTCTCCTGCTTAAACCGTTTGGAAATTTTATACAGGCTGTGTAGGAGGTAGTGAGGCATATTCAGAGGGTAGTCTATAAAATTAATAAGAAAACGAAGATGGTAAATAAATACTAAACCATAACGACCTTCGCAAGTCACGAATTGCTTAAAAATTGCCAATAAATCATGCCACTTGGTCTTGAGGGCAGTGACAGGCATACCTCTGTCACAACTGACAATTTTCCTCGATGTGAATAGGAGCGACCACGGCACCTCATCCACCTTAAAATTCTTAAACCACCTCTGCCCTTTAGCTAGTAAGCCTGTAGTTGAGCTGAGGAATTCCTCATTTAGCTCGAGTTAGATATCCCCAACCTTAGCCCTGCATCCGTCGAACGTGAGGGAAAATTGTTGGGCGACCGTAAGGTTGAAACCCTCAAATTTTTGGATAAAAACTAACCAGCCATTATTCTCCAAGTCTTCACGAGCATTGTCAAATAGCAGGAGTGTTTGGATGCCATTAGGTTCTATGCGCACTACAAGTTCCATGGGAGAGAAAAAACAGTGAGAAAGGTAAACGGACAGGGGTTTGGACAGGATATACACAGGATCGAAAGCTCAGAGATTTCCCCAAAACCAATAGAGGTAACCCGAGATACAAGGCAGGCATTAATGCCTAAGTGTGCGAAGGTGGTGGAACAAAACAATCCCATGCAAAACATTCATATCGAAATGTACAATCGACAATGCTATGGTGATTCAAATCACTATTGGAGTGTGTTAAAAGAAATGTCAATCAACAACTATTGAAAACTATGATAAGTCGACCCAAATATCTGCACAAACAATAGTGTTTGCATGATTTAAAACAAAACAATATTTTGAATTTAGCACCAAAGATTTGACCATAAAACTTATGTTTTGTATGAAACCATTGCGTTGTTATGAAACCATTTCACCAAATAATTTGACCAAAGACAATAGAACATCAAACCACCATTGTATCAAGGACTCAATCACAATCACTAGAATACCATTGCATCGCAAACTTATAAAATGAAGTCATATTAAAAAAAATGCAAAGTGAGTAAAGATTTGGTGTCTCGCCAACTGTGTGACCATTATTGAATTAGAAGAGAAATGGCCACATAAACAAGAGTAACCATAATAATCCATTGATGATTTTGATGCCATCGACATGACTTCAAACTCAAGGTTTTCACACTTGTAGTCATGAAAACGAGAACAAAGGCAGGTGTGCAAATGCGCAAGATAATAGTGTTGTTTTATTCAAAAGATTGCAATGAGAATCAAGGGTTCGAAAACACTTGTGCAGGCAGCTTATAAGGATAGGATAAAAATACGAAATGGTTGCCAACACAACCGGAGTAACCTCACCTAATCCCTCATCCCTTGAGAGCCAAACATTTATAAGGGCCACATCATTTTAAATCTTGTTGGGCCCTTGCATCTCTTCCCACTGTTGCATCTATCTCTTCATGCTCCCTTTCCCTCCATTCAATCACCATCCTTCAAAGGAGAAACCATTTGTTGAGTTAAAACCTTTCAAAAAATGTGTTCACGAACTTGTACGTGGGATAAATTGGTAACAGTCGCATATAGGGTTGCATATACGCATGCAGGATTTGTGTTTCCCGCGTACATGGGGTCGTATATGCGACCCAATGAACTATCACCTGCGTATACCCTAGTTTCCATGTTACACCCTCTAATACTCAAAAAATGGGGCCTAAAATTAAAATTTAAAACATTGAAATTGAAGTAGAGGGGATGGGCATTTACATGGTCCAGACGGTTTCCGATTTCATTGATCACAAATCCCACAATTGACACTTGAATATTGTGTGAAAAATGGCATGAAATGCACTATGTGGGTGAAAAAACTCAAATGGTATGGTAAAATGGTCTATTTTTACTATTAGTATAAATGTTTTGCCCACTTTTTATAGTTTTTTGTATTTTTTTACCATATGGAATAATAGCACAGTTGAAAGACTTGGTTTTTGGTGGTTTTGTCCAGGATTTTTTGCAGTTTCCAGCGTCATACTTCTTGTTCATACCTTTGGAAGGTAAATTCTTTCACCAGCATATAGGATAGGTTTTCACTCAATTTTGAATTCATGCATCATTCTATGACCATGATCCATACACCCTAGGTAAGAACCCATTTATTAGCGACATGGAACCTTCTCATCGCTACTATAAGTGTCATACATAAGTGATTAGAGACTTACCAAACATGGGTTCCCTAGTTAGAACCTTTGTGTCATTTTGTGCCCATGCAGAAGTTATTCCATAAGACTGGGAGTTCCTTATAGTCATGATATGACTTTGTGTTTGAACCCCATATTCTTACTCACAAGCATTCTGATCGTTACCTATGGGACTCCCCCAATTCTTGGTTAAGCTCTTTTCCAACTCCCAAAAAAATGAACGTGAACTTGTCTCTTTCACACTCGTTAAATGGATTTGAAAGGATGTCTATTTGGTATAAGTTTAACCCTTTTCTGGACCAACTAGACTACTTACAAAAAAAGAATACTCTAGTCACTACTGGCTAAAAGAGTTCTCCTAGGTATTATTTTATACTTTTTCGGGCCTAAGGGACTAAATATATGAAAACGGACATTTTTTGGAGTTAAGTTGTAATTGTGTTCCATCATCCTTCTTGTAGTATTGAGCCTATTCTCGGTTCTCTCTTTATCGTTATAAGCCTCTTACCTTAGCAATTTACATCATTATCCAAGTAGAGCCTTCTATATATCCTTTGCAGCTTGACACCATGTACCCTAAGAGGAAACATCCCCTCGAGCTTCCATGCCCTGCATGAACTTCCTTGCATTGAGTGTAGGTATGTTCCACTTCTTGGAGCTAGTCGCTTAATCACGACACTCATTTCCTCTCATGTATCATAGCATTTCTTTGCCTATGGAAAAACCAAAAAAATATGGGCGGTAAAATAATATTATCTCATATTGGCAGCAGTTGTGTCGCATTTGAACATAACACAAACTTTTGAGTCCATTTTCATCCAAAGTTTGGTTTTAGAATGACCTTAGGAAGTTGAGCTCCTTACTTAGATTTTACTCCTTCGACTAGTTATTCTTCCAGTCCCTATGGACATTTTTTGGATGCCTCCTACATCACAAAGATTTATCATCAAGTCTATGTTTCCTGAGTTATCCATATGTCTCATGCTATTGTTCAAAGGAATTCTACAAGCCAGTGTCAGCCATTTCTCATAAATATTGACTTTGCATGTCGGCCATACCCTCAGTGTATCTCAGAGTCACATGAAGTTGTAGTCCTACAATGCACCCTAGTCCTACTTTAATTATGGGTAGGTAACCTTGAACCCAACAGTTGACATTTCCTCATTGATTGTTGACTAGGGGGTTTCCCTTGTGTTCAAGGGCAAGAAATATATTCACACATTGGGATTTATTCAGTGTCTTGGATTCCATTAGCATTATTTGTGGTTTCCTCATCTTTGTCGTCAATTTTCCTTATTGACTGTTAATCAGAGGGTCTGTTTCGTGCACTACTTGCATCTGGTGCATGTGAGGGATGCATAGGGTTTTTGGTTCATGAACATCCTATTCTTATGATATCCTCCTAATCATCAAGCTATTTATTTGTACCTCATGTTGAATAATGAGAGATTCCCTAATTCTCTCCTTTCAGTGGTTCTCCTTCTATCGACTTCAGCTCATTTATTCTGGAAGTGAGACCTAGAGTTCTACGAGTACCTAGAGGCTCACAGTCATCAGTGGTAGGTTCTCCTGCCATAGACAATTATGAATACATCATTGTCTCATGATCGATGGATTCTTCAAGTGTTCAACCTCAACACCTTTATTTACACTTATTGAATGTACTTTGTCCTTGATACCTACTTTCATTATTGGCAAGTTGTCTCACATTTGTTAATAGTATGCCTTAACAACCAGTAATAAAACGAAGTTTCATTGTGTTTGACCTCAACTCCTCTGTTCACATGATGTAGACTTGCACCTTTGGCGGATAGTGTAGAAGAACTCTAGGTTACAGTAGCACCATTCCTCATTTGTTGTTGTCTTTCATTGGACCAGTACCTATATGACTTCAATGATCATAGGAGATCAGAATGTACTCCATTGTATACAGATATATTCATATTGATTTTGAGACTAGATTCCATTGTTCCTTGTTCGTGACTATGACATCCTATGGCATGTGTCCACATTGTGTTTCCTATTCATGGTCATGAACAACTATTTGATATATTTCCACATGGATCTACAGTGTAATTCAGATTGGCATCCATGTGCACAAAGTCATTATGGATTTTAATATTCTCATGAGCAATTAGTACTTCTAGTTGAGTCTTCATTACTCCACTTCTGGGAATTATAATGTATTTCATCCATCGCAGATAGTCCTCTTCCCTCACACATTAGGGGGAATCTGTTACAGCAAATGTTTCCTCACTCCATGCAACTTGTTTGGATGGATTTTCATTTCCCTATGTAGAATTGAAGTTCCCTTTTTATGTCTTCCAAAGCCAAAAAAACATATGTTTCCACATATACACGCCCTATCAGTTATACAAAAAGTGTATACGCAGGTTTCTCCACTACATCCCACGCACATCAAGTTTGGTGATCAAAATTAAAAATTATGTTGGATTTCCATTCCATGTCATGAGATCCATGATCCTTGACCTTTCATATACTGGAAATGATCTGAATCGGCCCTTCAGTTTCATTTGAAGGCTATAAATTGAGCCATATCCAAGCCTTGAGGAAGAATTCAACTTTGAGAGCAAAGAAAATCTGGAGAAAAATCACTTCATATTGAGTCTGCATCCCTTTGTTCTTAAAAGTTTGAACTCTTTGTTCAGCACCTAAGCTCTTCCTTCTTTGTGATAGAGAACCTCATTGACTCCTTTCTATGCTTTTTCCTTTTGTGGGGAATTGAAGTGGTGGAGGCCCCACTAGAGGGACTTAATTTCTCGGTTCCAATATCTGTCGTTGTAGAAGTTTGTCACCTATGTACTTTTGCTTATTATTTTAATAGAAATACCATTTTCTTGTCCAATTGATAGCTTGCAAATATTTGAATTATTATTCCATGGGTGTATCTGTCATGTATATTAATGGATTATGATAATATATATGATAACATTATATATTATCACCATATTCTTGCATATCTTAGTTGTTGAGGACAAGCTACAGGTATGAATTTTTGGGTTGTGTGCTCAATTGTGGTCTTCTTCGAACGTCTGGATGAGGTAGGCTCTTGGCCTTGTCTTGTTAGCATTTCATTTTTATAGCATACTTGGGATTAGAGTTGACTACGTGTCATTTTTTTTGTTGTGGTTTACCCCTTTCCATAGAGAGATTTTCCTCATAACAGTGGTTTAGTCCCATATGGGTCTTTCAATGTACATTTTACGAGTCCAAAGAAAGTAAAATCGGTGGTTTTTCATGTTTAGGGAGTTTGAAAAACACTTAAAGGAAACTCTAGAATTAAGGTTTTTGTAAATTTAGTCCTCCAAGTCAGAAAAGGTATAAAATAATACCTATGAGAACTCTTTTATCCATGGTTGACTAGAGTATTCATTTTTCGTAATTAATCATACTCAACCCGAAAAGGGGTTAAAATAATACTGAATATATGCTCTTT
>JZKD02S2098971.1:227208-238019 GCA_000966675.3 Picea glauca
ATATATATATATATATATAAAGAGTTTTGAAAGACTATAAAAAATATTCTTGACCATAACTTTATATATCAAAATTTGACATGTAATTTTGCAAAAACATCATTTCTGCTCAAAAAATATGTCAACCAAATGAGACACTATATAAAAGGGGGAAAATGAAATAGAATATAAAAAGAATATTCCATTCTAGATTACAAAGAAGAAAAGAGTAATTTTTCTTTACGATATGTGTTTTAACCTCTCAATAGTGAAAAGACACCCATTTTGGTTAATTATTCTGGAAGTGATTGCAGACAGATCTGTTGATGATTCTGAATTTTGTCTCCACTAGGTAATAGATCCTTCCCTCTCCTTCAATTTGATGTCCAATTTTTTCATTCCAAGATAGTTTTAGGTGTTTTTGGGGGGTTTTCCAAGCCCTAAAATGCACCACATAGGTGTCACAGGGCCCCCATATCGAGGACTATGACACTTAAGAGTGTCGTAGTCGTACCTTATCAAGAAGTGCAATAATATCACTCTGTGTATAAAAAATAGGGTTTGACACCTGTAAAAGCCAAAAAAAAAAAATATTTTACATTGTAGGGTTTGAAAATATTGGATGTCAGTTGATAGATAAATTCTCTAATTTTTGTTTGCAATATTTTCATTGGAAAAAATGTTGGATGGAGGGAGAGAGAGCATGAAATGGAAGACAAAATTGTGACCAATGATCCAAATACCATGTTGGCACTCCGAAGGTGCGAATTAGCAAATATTTTCCAGGTTCATGGCATGAGGACCCAGGTTCATTTGTTGGAATTCCTAATAAGATGTGGGAACCCAATGAACAAGTTTTCAAGGTTGGAGTTCATGATCTATACTTGGAAATTGAAGACATTTACTTCTTGACTGGGCTCTCAATATGAGTAGATAAAGTTTCTTTGTCTGGTTTCAGAGGATGTGATGAGAAAACCGAAACGTGCATCTCACAACATAGCATTGTAGCCATCAAGCAAGAAAAGTGGAGAGAAGATGCCAATAAAAAATGTTGGATATCTTTCCTTAAGAACCATTATTTTCACTATTAATCGAGTTTTTGGAAGTGTGGTTCCTCACTTGGATACCAATGCTCAAATGAATTATTTCATTGATTGTATGGAACCCTCAGTATTTAACTGGTATGAAGATATTATTGAGAGAATAAAAGACTAATTGACCAAGTGTAAGACAGGTCGATTGAAGAAATTTGGTTATGGTTCAATTTTGGTATCTTTCTTCCTCGAGAGGGTTTTGTTGTTATGTCTACAGAGTATGGAGTTGGATGAAGACTCTGACCCACAAGAGCCTCATATGAAGAGGTGGGTGGATATGATGGCACGCCATGGTGGCAGCCCAATAGTTTCATATTATGAGAAGTTCTTCAAATGGTTGAAGAAACAACTCATCATGATCGAAGACTATTCTTATACAAGTATGGATTTCCAAGGAGATCCATACTTAGTCCTTCTAGAGGGATACCAATGGAACGATTCAGGTAAAAATAAACCATTTTTTTTAAATTTAAATTTTAAATGGTTTTTGTTGTATTGATAATAATTTCATTTTCATCATGCGGATATCAGGCCAAACATACCATATGGTACTTCGTTGATACAAAGGAGAGGTGAGAAAGGTGCGATGGTTTCTTATGATCATGAAGAAGTAGAGGAGATCAAGTAAATAGAAGATACCCTCGATGGGTTGAACTTGGGTACATCAGATATTTAGATCAATGATATACCGTGAAGGTACCAATGACACACTGTGGGAGTATCTGGATGCATAGCTCGCTTTCTTCGACGAGTGGCTCAGGCCATAGTATTCTACCATGAGCATTGTTGTCCTAGATGACTAGGATCTTTTCAGTTGTTTGGTTATCGACATGTATTGATATAAAATACATCGGCTTTATGTTGTCCCAACACATTTTGTAAAACTTTTTAAAAACTTAATATAAGACAATTTCTACTTATGTTTTATTTGGTGCAAAATGCATATGTGAATTTTACAAATGTTGCAAATGTCTATCTAATACATAATTATATAAAGCATATGTTAATGTATTTATATTTATTAGAATGTGTTGATACTCTAAATAGTCAAACTCTCTTTCCAAGAGATGAATCGTTAAATATAATCGTAAACGAGTAGGACTTGTGATAGAATAAGAGTTACTTAAATTTAGTACCACAAGTTGAGAGTCAAATCAAACAACTAAGAAATGAATTCCAAGTGAGATAGCTTCAGTCAACAGTTCAATAAGTGTGTTATATTCCGCAATATTGTTAGTAACACGACCAAGACATATACCATGTAGACTTATCAAATCATTGGTAAGCATGTGGATTTCCCATGCAGTAGAAGTAAGGTTTTGAGTACTGTGGCTAGCACCATCATCAAATTCAACATAAGGTGAATGGAGTGTCAACATATACAAACCAATCACAATGTAATATAATCAGTAGACAAAAATCGTTGAAAAAGTTGATAATAGTACACCAAACTATGGTACAATATATAAAAAGCACTTATGTAGAATGACTCTAGGCATAGTAATTATTCAACTAAATCCCATTCCAAGGCTCGCCCAAAGGAATCCCATAAAAATCCACCAACTCATAGGAACCTTTCTCTAATACATGTTTAATGATATAAGGGCCATGCCACATGGGCTTGAATTTACCTACCCCTAATATTTCATGATCTTGATCATATAACAGGACCAAGTCACCTTCATAAAACCCGTGAGGTCTAACAGTTATATCATATTGAGATTTGACATGTTTCTTATGGGTTTCATTAGCCAGAGCGACATCACAACGAGTTTCATCTAATCGTGTCAAGTACCAAATATGTTATTCCTGGACGGTGGTATTGGGAAGTAATTCGACGACTAGTTTCAAGGATGGTATTTCGAATTCAATTGGCAGCACGACTTATAAACCATATACCAACTGGAATGGTGTAAAACCCATGGTTGTTTTGACCGAGGTTTGATATTCCCATAATTCCAAAAAATCATTGTATGCCAATTAGATTTGTGAATCCCTATCATCCTACGAAGCATCGTTGTCAAAACATTTTTTATGGCTTTGACTTGGCCATTGGCCTGTAAATAGTAAGGAGTTGAGTTTTCACGTTGTAAACCCAACTTGGTGGTTAATCCTGACATCATGTAATTTTGAAAATGAGTTCCATGATCAGTGACAATGGATTGGGACACATCAAATTGAGAAATAATGTGATTAAAAACAAAAAGGGATGCATTTTTCCCATTGTTATTGAATGTAGGCATCGCCTCGGCCCACTTAGTGAAATAATCCACAGCAACAATAATATACCCATGCCCCCCGACCAAGAAAGGGTTACATGTCATGACATCAATTCCCCATTTGGAAAATGGACCAGTGGAAACTAAAGGGTGAAGTGGAGCATGAGGTGCACATAGCTTATGATCGTAGATATGACATGCATGAAACTTTTGGACCATAAGGATGCAATCCTTAAATAGTGACAATAAAAAATATATGACTCGTAGAATTTTTTGGGCAGTGGCATACCCAAATATATGAACACCACATGCCCTAGCATGACATTCATTAATATCTCTCTCAACTTCCTCATGTGTTAAACATCGTTGAAAAATGGAATCAACACCACGATGATAAAGGGTATCACCAACAATTATGTATAAAATTAGTTTTCGATAGGTGAAAGTACCCCAAGGAAAAATAAAAGCAATTTTATGTTGATATGATGGTAGTATGTTTATTTGATTATAGCCGGAAAAACCATCCATAAATGAGAATATTTTGCTATCGACACAGTCATCGACTATCTGGTCAATAAAATAGGTTGGATAATTATCGTTCGGAAAATCCCAATTAACATCCCTATAATCAATACACACATAGATTTTTCATTGTTTATTTTTTATGGGAACAATATTGGAAACCCAACCAGTCAGAGGTACAGGATAAATAAAACCCTCTTTAAGAATTTTTTCAACTTCGGCTTAAATTAATAGCATCGTCTTTTCGTGGATGAACAAGACAAAGATTTTTCCGAATAGCTTTGGCTTCAGGATATGTCTTAATTTCATGAATGACAATTTTTGAGTCGATACCAGGAATTTCTTCGTAAGACCAAGCAAATACATCACAAAATTATTTGAATAGGGATGTATAAGTTTGAATTTCATCAGAGGAACAAGAGGTACCTATATGAATGTTTTCCACGACCTTAGGGTTTACTGAGATATTCATTGGCATAGTAACGGAGATATTCCATAAATTCCCTTCAGATAAAACATCATGGATTAAGATGGGAGTTTGGGAATTCTCAATTTCTTCAGATGGAAATGAAGATTCTAAATGACTCTCAATGCTCTCAAACTCAGGGAGAAATGAGTAATGATGATGACCATCATTCCATGGAGTGTCTTCTAGAGACATAATCTCCATGATACTTTCATCAGTAGGGAAAGTATCATAAAAAGGATCAAGTGATGAAGTAGAAATAAGACAAGAGGAGTGAGAGTATTCATCTAAAATCGGTTTTGTTCAATCAGTAGTATCATAACTAGCCACAGAGGTAGATTAAATGGATTGATAAGCCAACTCAAGAGGAATAAGTGGCATTTGGTCACCATATCTTTCATATTATGTAGGACTTGGTACTACCCAATGATCATATAATTCAAGGGAACTACTATCACCAGTCGAAATCATGTTTGTCTAAGCGACAACAAGGGTAATGTTGTTAAGAACCAAATATCAATATAGCATAGAAAAACCTCAGAATAAATACTCAATGCCTTGAAAAGAAGAGAATTTCAGATAATAAGCCTCTTCAAGGGGGAAACCTCCTTATACACCACATAAATTTCCAAATACAATATGATTCCAAATGAAAAGGTCTCCTTGGTATATATAGGAGACTAGGAGGTACAATTACAACTAATGGACCAAAGCCGACATAAATGTAATATGCCCCAATTAAGGGGTAATGTGCCACTCTTTAGGGCTTAAATGTTGGGTATGTTTTATATTATTTGCATGAGTAGTAGTGTTTGTGTTGCACCGGACGTGCAAGGGGGTTTGAGGGGAGCCCACTAGGCCCCCCTTGGGGGTGCAAGGGGCAAAATCCCCTCACACAGGGGTTCAGGGGCAGCACCCCTGAGAAAAAAAAATTACTTGGGAAATGTGTCACATTTTTGCCTCATTTTTCATGTTACCTCGTTTTTCATGTCCATTGTTGGGCAGTTTTTCAGCACATGGTTTTTGCCAATGGTTTTTTATTTCTGGTTAAGGTATTATGGTTGTTGACTAATCCAGGTCATTGGGTTAGGGTTTTGATTAGGTTAGGTTTTTGAATGTATTTGGATCCTATATGTATATTGTATTGTAAAAAATGTATCACTATGAATGAATATAGAATATGTTGGTTTTCCCAATTTGGTTTTCCAGGGGAAAAATCTCTATGTAATGTTTGTATTTTCCATTGTATCTTTTATGTTCTTTTACTAAAACAATGTTTGCAGTAAATATTGTACAATGTTAAAATATACATTTGGTATCAGATATTTGCTAGCTTTAGGGGGACACCTTTATGGTCAAGGGTTTGTCTCGGGACTGTGATAGGCCTTGTTACAGTGGGAGATCTGTGGTATTGATTTTTCAGGTGAAAAGAAATGGAAAGAACTTCAAAAATGGAGATCGAGAAGTTTAATGGGAAAAATTTTGAGTTGTGGAAGCTCAAGATGGAAGATATGTTGGTGGACAAAGATCAGTGGATCATGGTAGATCCAGGTACTACACCTACAGGAACTTCAGCAGATGACTGGAAAAACTTGGATCGGAAGATGAAGAGCACAATTCGGCTATGTCTCTTGGATTCAGTATTATTGAATATGTCAGAGGAAGATACATCCAAGGATTTATTGGATAAGTTGGGGAAGTTGTATCAGTCTAAGTCCCTAGTAAATAAACTATTCCTAAGAAAGAAGTTGTATAACCTGAGGATGATAGATGGAGACTCGGTGGCAGATCATTTGAACGCCTTCAATACTGTGGTAAGTCAATTAGTATATGTTGATATTAAAATTTCAGATGAATATAAGTGTATCATTTTACTATGTTCTTTACCAGACTCGTGGGATAGTCTGGTTGTGGCCATAGGTAGTAATAAAAATTCCTTGATGTTTGATGAAGTGGTCTCATCCTTGTTGTTGGAGGAGATGAGACGGAAGAATATGGAAGGATAGAGCACAGATGAATTATTTGTAAGAGGACACTCCCAGGAAAGAAATAGATCTAATTTATCAAGTGGGATATCTAATTCTAAGGGTAGATCTAAATCTCCCAGAAAGTTTGTAAAGGTATGTTGGAGATGTGGAAAAGAAGGGCACTACAAGAAGCAATGTAGATCCAAAGTTGAGAAAAAGAAGGGATCTGAAGAATCTCCTTCCACAGAAGAAAATATATCCAAGGAAGAAGGAGGGGATGTGTACTTGGCTTCTTCAAGCACACATGCAGATCATGAGGCATGGTTGGTTGACTCAAGTGCAATCTTTCATATGAATCCACACAGGGAGTGGTTATGTGAATATGAAAGGTATGATGGAGATAATGTTTTCCTAGGTGATGACTCGACAACCAGAATCATAGGTCAAGGAAAATTCAAGTTGAGGCTCATAGATGGAAGGATTAGAACACTACCTGGTGTTCTCCACATCCTAGGATTGGCCAGAAATTTGATTTCTGTAAGAAAATTGGACGATGCAGGGGTAAAAACAATATTTGAGAAGGAAACCTGGAGGATGGTTTGAAGAGAAATGGTGTTGTTGAAGGGAGTTTGGTTTGGAACTTTGTATCAGATGCAAGGAAGCACTATTAGTGATGGGTGTAATAGTTCCATTGTTCCTGATATTGGAGTTGAAGAACAAAGAACTCCTACCGTCTTTGGAGAAAAGGTTATGTTGTGGCATCAAAGACTAGGGCATATCAGAGAGAAGGGTCTTTGACTACTACACGGTAAAGGTATGGTTGAAGGTATGTCTAATTTCTCTCCGGATTTTGATTTATGTGAACATTGTGTATATGGGAAGAAGAATCGAGTAAGATTTCCCTCTGGTGCAACGAGGGCAAAAGGAATTTTACATCTAGTTCGCAGTGATGTTTTTGGACCTGTATCGATCCCATCATTGGGAAAATATGTGTACTATGTCTCATTTATAGATGACTTCTCGAGGAATACTTGGAGATATTTCCTCATGAAGAAATATGAATTCTTTGACAAGTTTAAAGAGTTTAAGGCTCTTGTTCAGAATCAAACAGAGAAAATAATTAAGGTGTTGAGGATAGATAATGGTGGAGAGTTCTTTGGGATTGAATTTGAAGAATTCTGTAATAAGTATGGTATAACAAGGCATAAGACTACTCCATATACACCTCAACGGAATGGAGTTGCAGAAAGGATGAACACGAAGTTGATGGAAAAATAAAGATGCATGCTCAATGGTGTTGGGTTAGGGAAATAATTATGGGCAGAGGTAGTGGGTATTGCATGTTACCTGGTCAGTAGATCACCCTCATCAGCGTTGGATGACAAGAATTCACAAGCAGTATGGACTGGTAAGAAACCTTCTCTCACACATCTCAAGGTATTTGGTTGTGATGCATATGTTCATGTTCCAAAGGAAAACAGGAGTAAGCTAGATAATAAGGATGAAAAGTGTATCTTTATTGGATATAAATATGGTCTCAAAGGTTATAAGATTTGGAACACAGAAACTAAGAAGGTAGTGTATAGTTGAGATGTGGTATTTAGAGAAATGAAGGATTTTGTTAAATAGGAAGTCCTACCAAGTAAGGAAGAACCAGAGAAAATAGAGTTTGATTTAAATTATGATGAATCAAACTCTATAGAAGAACAAGAATCGGAAGAAGAATATCATCATACTGCATTATTGAGGAGATAGGTTCAAGAAACAAGGATACTGGAAAGGTATAATCCATCTGATTTTTGTTCAAATTTTTCTTTGTCTATTACTGATGATGATCCTAGAAATATCAGGGAGGCAGTGGATTCAAAGGATGGAAATCTCTAGAAAAAGGCTATGGACGAAGAAATGGCAACCTTGGATAAGAATGAGGCTTGGGATCTAGTGGAGTTTTCAAATGGAAGAAATCCCATTGGCAACAAATGGGTATTTAAAAAGAAGCTAAATGAAAAAGTAAAAGTGGAGAAATACAAAGCTCAGTTAGTAGAAAAGGGTTATTCCAAGGTTGAGGGAATTGATTTTGGTGAGATTTTTTCTCTTGTTGCCAAGTTAACCTCTATAAGATTTCTATTATCTATTGTTGCTGCATTTGATTTTGAAGTAGAACAAATGGATGTGAAGACAACATTCCTACATGGGGATCTGGAAGAAGAAATCTATATGAAGAAGCCATAAGGATTTGTTGTAAAGGGAAAGAAGGAGTTGGTATGCAAGATGAAAAAGTCCCCATATGCTTTAAAAAAATCACCAAGGATGTGGTATCAAAAATTTAATACTTATATGTTGGTACTTGGCTTCACAAGAAGAAAAGAGGATCATTGTGTGTATTTTAAATTAGATGGTGATCATTTGATTTATTTGGTCTTGTATGTGGATGACATGTTACTGATAGGAAACAACAAGGAGATTATTCAGGATGTGAAAACTCATTTGTCCTCTAAATTTGATATGAAGGATATCGATGCTTCAAATTTCATTTTGGGCATGGAAATTAAAAGAGATTGGAAAAAGAGGAAACTCTAGTTAAATCAGGGAAAATATGTCGAGACAATATTGTAGAGGTTTAATATGCGGGAATGTAAACCGGTCAAGGTTCCTATTCTTATTGGAGTAAAGTTATCTATGGATTAGTGTCCCAAGACACGGGAAGAGGAGGAGGACATGTCTCGTGTTCCATACGCGAGTGTAGTTGGCAGTTTGATGTATGTAATGGTATGTACTAGACCGTACATTGCACATGCAGTGGGATTTTTGAGCAGGTATATGTCAAAACCATGGAAGGATCATTGGACAACAATAAAAGGGTGTTCAGGTATTTGCGTGTCACTTCTAGCTATGGATTGTGCTACCAAGGAAGACCGAGATTGGATAGAGTGTTGGATATAAATGGAGTTTTGGATGCATACTGGGCTGGAGATCTGGATCGTAGGAGATCTACAAGTGGGTATGTGTTTAACCTGTTTGGAGGAGCAATAAGTTGGATGAGCAAAAGACAGGTTGTAGTGGCACTTTCAACTAAAGAAGTTGAATACATGGAAGCCACTCATGCAAGTAAGGAAGCATTATGGTTAAAAATATTGTGTTAAGGTATTGGTTTGGTACAGCAAGATGTAAGGATAGAATGTGACAGTCAAAGTGCATTTTTTTGGAGAAGAACCTGGTGTATCATTCAAATACAAAGCATATTCATATTCAATATCACTTTGTGAGAGAAATGGTTGAAGAAAAGAAAGTATTCTTGATGAAGGTGGACACTTTGAATAATTTTGGAGATTCATTAACAAAATCTGTGAGCACTGAGAAGTTATGTTGGTGTAGAGGATCAAAGGGCATTGTTTTCCCTAGATTGTTGACTATGTAACCTTGTAACCCCTTGTATGCAAAGAAAACAACAAGTGGGAGAATGTTGGTTATGTGTTATATTATTTTAACGAGTAGAAGTTTCTGCATTGTGTCAGGTGTGCAGGGGGGGCACTACGCCCCCCCTTGGCGTGGGGGTTCGAGGGCAGTTCCCCCGAGAAATTATTTTTTCTCAAGAAACATGTCGCATTTTTGCCTCATTTTTCATGTTTCCTTGATTTTCATGTTCACTGTTGGGTGGTTTTTCGGCACATAGTTTTTGTCGATGGTTTTCTATTTCTGATTAAGGAATTAGGGTTCTTGACTAATCCAGGTCATTGGGTTAGGGTTTTGGATGTTGTTGGCTCCTATATGTATATTGTAGTGTAAGCAGAGTATCACTATGAGTGAATATAGAATATGTTGGTTTTCACGATTTGGGTTTCCAGGGGAAAAATCTCTATGTAATGTTTGTATTTTCCATTGTATATTTTGTGTTCTTTTACTAAAAATATGTTTGCAGTAAATATTGTACAAGGTTAAAATATACATTAACGTAACCCTCCCCTTGAGACAAGTGTTGTCTGCAACACTTGAGAAATTCTATATAAAAGACTCAGCTTCCCAAGTGGAATCTTCAGCAGGTAGTTTCCTCCACTTAATGAGATACTCTGAAATGGATTTATTCCTCAGCTGGAGAATTCTTGTGTTAGTGATATCTTCAGGCTCCAATATGATTTTTATTTCCCTTGCCAAGTTCTGGAAATATAGCTTGAACTGGGATCTTGTCACCTATAACCTTCTTTAAGCATGAAACATTGAAAACTAGGTGTACTCATGAAGATGTAGGTAACTTCAATTTGTACGCCATAGTACCAATCTTTTGCAACACCTTATAAGGGTCATAATACTTTGGTGATAATTTATTATCCTTCTTGGCTTGCTTGAGGGACATCTATTTGTATGGTTGTAGTATTAAAAACACCCAATCCCCTACTTATAAACTTATTTCACTACGATGTTGATCTGCTTGTTGTTTCATGCGATTATGTTCCATGGTCAGGTTGTCCTTTAAGATTTGGAGAACTTGTTGTTGATGCTCGATGTGATCTTCCACTACTTGAACCTTAGATTTTTCTTTTAGAGAAGAAGTGATGGAAGAAGGGTG
>JZKD02S2098971.1:286043-353235 GCA_000966675.3 Picea glauca
TTTCTCATGTGTAAATATATTGAGATTATATGGTCAAATACCTTCGAAGTGATAGTTAACACTTTATAATGGATAACATTTACATATATTCATTTTGAATCAATGGCATTGTCAACTTTATTTGTGGTTATATGTATATTTTATATATTCTCATATTGTTCACATATATTAGCATGTAGAGTTAAAGATAGATAGGGGGAAGAGGTAAAGAGAGAGGGAAAGAGGGAAGGTGGGAGAGTGTGTGTGTGTGTGTGTGTGTGTGTGTGTTAGGGAGAGAGGGGGAGAGAGAAAGAGAGACAAGGGAACAAATGGAAACTTAAGCATAAGAGTGTACATGCATTCCAAGAACATGTGCACATCCCTAGAGTGCGTACATGTTCCTAGAGCGCTTGCACATTCTTAGGACAATGTGCACGTTACTACCATTTCAATTTTTTGGGGGGTAGGAATGACAACTATAGCATACATGTTTGTTGATTTGGCTGCATTGGATTTAGGTTTGGGATGAAAAAACTAGTGGCTTGGTCTGAAAATACATAAAATCCTCCATTTTTATGAATACCTCTCAATATCTCCATTTTTTATGTTGTTTTTCTATAGGTTACACAAATCTGTTGTCGACAAAACTACAGACACATATAGAGTTGGCTATGCAGATTTCAAATATGTGAGGTTTTAAAAAAAATTAATATTGTTTAGTACTTTTTATCTATTTTTGTCTTGACATATATCAGAATCCTAAAATACATACCTCTTTTATTTATGCAATAAGTTTTTATCATCTTAACAATTTTTAAAATAATTTATAGGCTACATTAGAAGATACTGAGATCTACAATTTGAATAAAAAATAAAAAATAAAATGTTTGATAATGTTAATACCCTTGTGGCCTACACTAACGGAAGGCATTGTAATTTCAAGGATATATTGGCTTTCATAATTTAAAAATATATATATAATTAATAATATAAATTTTGAAAAAATACCCCACACTAGAACAATGGGTTCTCTATAATTATACTATTTTTTTAAGGAAATTTCATCGTTAAGGTACTCAACACCTTCACTAATAGAGACATATACCTTATATTTTTCAAAAAATAACATACCACAATTAGAAAAGCTCAAATTTCACATAGTTATTCACAACTTCTATAAATAAAAATTATCTATTCAGGAAACTAATTTTCAATTTCATACATTCCATCTTTTTACACCATATTCAAATCCATTGTAAAAGTACCTTTGATAATCCATTCAAGTTAATAAATTGTTGTTTTACCATGTTTGTATTGCCACTAACGTGTCATGAGAGACCATCATTAGCTTTCACCCACCCCTATGATGACCTGTTTTAGCCTTGCATTGTTGATGTTGAGTTGAATGAAAATGGCAGAAGAAAAAATTTTCTCTTGAATGTGAGACACAAGCTTTGAAATTGAAAATACATTAAAAGATTAGGGATTTGACCCAACAATGAAATTATATTGTGTAGAGAGTCCAATTGTTGGTTCCTTTAGCTAAGGAAGTATCAAAGTACATTCATCATGTACATGCCAACATTATGTGAAGAGAGGTCATCCAAAATGGAGTATGATTTAACCTTTGGGAGAAGTTTGGTGTATGGATGTGGAGAACTTAGGGTCTTACGTAGGTTTTGAGAGACCACACCAACCTAGTTTTGAGGGAAGTGCTCTTGCAAAAAGTATAGGTGGTAACTATGGTTGGATATAATTGAGGGGTGTCTAGGGTGAAGTTCACAATGGATGGAGAAAAGGTGAAGATGAGGCTCCATGTCCCAAGGAGAGAGAGAGATAGAGAGAGAGAGAGCCTTTGCTCAATAGAGGGAAGGGTTGACAAGAGCTCCCCAGTGGAGTTTCCAAGATGTAGTGAATGAATGCCTTCATGCTACCACATGCAACATGAGGGAAGGGATTGAAGACCACTTAAGCATACACACACTACTAAGAGGGAGAAATAGGAGAGTTAAGTTTCCACTCAATTTTTGGGCCAGACCTAAAAACCCTAAGGTAAGAAAAAAGAGGATGAAAATAAAAGGGTAAGCCATTAGGTTAGTTAGGACCTTTAGATATTTTTAATGATAACCTAGGGTTGTATGTGATTCTGGTAATTTTAGTAGGTTTCATATTAGGTTTTACTAGAAAATTACCAAAGAATATTAAACCAATTAATTAGGGTTAATTAACAAGCAATTGCTTTAGGCAACTACAAACCCATATGCTACAAATGAAAATAGAAGAAGGAAGAGAACTCACTTGGAATTCATTGTTGTAGATAATGAAGCTCCTTGGATTGAAGTGGATAGTTATGATATTTGTCAAAGAGTGATCTGCATCTTGGAATGACCTACAAACACAACACCAAATTCCTACAAGAGAAGACTTGTTTTGATCTCCAATACAAATATATATGTGATATAACCACTAAAAACTAGATCCATTATTGTTAGGATAAACTAATTAAGTATGGAGAATAGATAGACCTAGGTCCCTATGTATGGAGAATAAATAAACCTAGTTCCCTTAGGGAGGATGATACCTTCATTTCGCAACTATGATGGAACATCCCTTGAGGTTTTTAGGGTTGAAACTTCCAAGGTATGAGTAGAACTATGCCACTGAAGATGCACTAGGACAAATCAATAAAACCTATGGGATTGGAATCAAGTTGGCTAAAGGAGTCTATGTAGAGGTGTTGGAGATGATAGGAGCAAGGAGCCCGAGGGGCTTGAGAGAGGTGGAAATATATTAATAGCTAATTTAAATGCGTACTTGAAAATTAGGGTTTTCGAAGATAAAGAGAGTTCAATATTCCAAGAGTTGAAGTCACCTCACAAAAACGAATACAAGGGTATAATAGGTAAAAGAGAAACCTCAAGACATAAGAGAACATTTTACTAGCCGTGAAAGTATCCAATTCATATATAATCAACATATTGCAATTTCATTGACTATATATAACGGGTTTGGTTATAACATTGTTGTGGGTTTTTTGGCCTAAAATGACCATCTATCATGTCACTTAAGGATGAAAAATCACGGTACCTTAAAAAAATATATGGTGTGAACAGGTGAATTTCAGAGCAATAAATAGTATTCCAATAGGGTTAATTCAATGACTCAAAATCAACATTGAAGGATGAAAAAGGTTTTTAAGGATTTGGCTTATGTTCACTTTGTAAACAAAAGGTCCCAAATCGGCTTGGGAGGAGGCTACGGAATGGATTTAAGACATCCTAAGTACCCATGGACTCAAATTAGAGGGATTTCACCCCTAACTAGACACATGAAGTTGTGTAGTGCCCCAAGGGATCAAAATGAGTCAAACTAGTGACCAACGACTAGAGACAAGTGGGAACATAGACTTAAGTAACTCACCCAAGTGTTAGACATCCCAATAAGATCCCATGTCTAAAACAACGTGAGAAAAATTCCATAAAAGTGATCACTCATATTAGACCAATAATTAAAAGGTATTGTATCATCATTAGATAAATCACATATAAATGCAATAAAGGAATGTACCACACAAAGCACCTCCCACTACGTAAACACATGTGAGTACCTAATGTGAATCTCACACACTACACTTAATTACCTTTTTTATGCCATAAACTTTGCACAACTATTAACTATTAACTTAAGTTATTTTGGTAATGGTTGAGATCAATTTGTTCTATAAAACTTATAAACTAAAAATAATTATTTTTTATTTATATGTCTATATAAGTGGAACATTCCTAGAACATTCCTAAAGACATGACATGATGCATGAAAAGACAAATTTAAAGACATAAGATGGAGAAGAGGACATGACAAGTTGTATATAGCGAATTCTACACATTCTTCCGATAAAGAACTTTAAAATAAATTTTGAAGAAGCTTCGAATGTTTGTTTGAGGTTGTAAATTGGTGATATGTGTTGGGTTTTGCTACAAATACGTATTTCCAATACATGGTTTATTTATTTGGGCATGGATTTATTTTGGTGAGGGGAAGAAATTGTTATCGAAATTGAAAAACAAATATAGATTTATTTGTATTTCCAATACATGGTTTATTTATTTGGCCATGGATTTATTTTGGTGAGGGGAAGAAATTGTTATCAAAACTTAAAAACAAATATAGATTTCATGTTGAGGTAGTGTATTAAATAGTAGTAAGATTTGGTCCTATTGAATTTATGGAAATTATTAAATTTATATGTGATACATTTTTATTTTTAAACTAAAACAAAATCAAAATATTAAAAAATATTAATAAAAAAAACTCAAATTTTAGTGAATAAATTATTTTAGAAATTAATAAAAAAAATCCAAATTTTAGTGAATAAATTATTTTTTATTTTTCGAAGTTGAAAATATTAATAACAAAGCATTATATTTTAATGAATAAATTATTTTCTTTAAATTTTTTATGAAGTTGAAATTTTTTTTTATATGTGTGTTTCTTACACCAAAACACATTTTAAATGAGGTAGTTTAAATGTTTTAAGTTCTTACAGTTTTTCAATATATTTTTTTCTAAGATTTTTGTTTAGAATTTATCTTTATAATTGAGATTATATATTCTAGGTGTACTGAGGTTTTTGAAGGCACTGAATTGATTTGTGTATTCAGAAAATGTGATTTAAACAGTGTAGAATTGTGATTTTGCTAACAATTGTGTTACTGAATTCAGGTGATAATTACCAAAACACTTAAAATGTTCAAATTAAACCTATTTAAATTATTGTTCTTTATATGTGATTTATTAGTCAAAGCTGTTTTATTAGTAGTAATCTAAACGTTCTATCTTTTGGCTGTTTTCTTTTTCCCTTTGATCTTGTCTGAAATCCGGTGATGAATGATTGGATCTGCAGATTTGAGTGACTAAGTTTGTATAATCCTAGTGGGTCAAGAATTTTCCATCAATCCATTAATACATTCAGAAATACAATTTAAATAAAACAAATAGTTATTTTGTCTAAATTTACATGACCCCATTCCTACCAACAAAAAAACAAAAAAAAAACGTTTAGCCAAAGTCATTTTATGCCATTTTATTAGGTTAAAATCTCTTAGCTATCACTATTAATTATTGTGTTAAAATCTATTATGTTAAAAATTATATGAAGCAAAGAAATGTATCTGCACATTTCCACTGTAAACACAAATAATAAGATCTGAAAATATTGAATATGATAAAGCAGCGAATATTTAATATGTTTTAAGGTCTGCGGTGCTGTGCAATGCGAGGCGGATCTATGATTTTACGATTTTGAAGGCAAGATTTGTGGAAGAGTTGATAAGTGAATGTGAATGTATGTGCGCAGTATAATCGCCGAATCTCTTGGTATTATAATCTTAGGTCAATTCACTACCCATTGTTTTCAGTGTACACTTCCACCGCCCTTTCTCGAAGCAAGTCGAACATGTGCAACCTTCCAGGAATCGCTGCTCTTCATAGCCTCCCGTCAGGACTGGACTGGACTGTCCAGCCTGTCCCACTGAATCTGGAACAACATCCTCTCCTCCAGCCTTCAATGGCGGATCCACAGTTCGCAAAGAATTTTGCTATAATGAGCACATGTAGTTTGAAGAGTCGGATCACCATACTGATCTGGAGCTTTATATAGTTATAACGTAAAGTCGCCGAGAAATGAATGCCTGGCTGCGGAAAACCCTAGAAAATTGGAAAGTAATATAAGAATTTGAAAGGAGACTTTCATCAATAAAACCCGGCTCGACTCATGCGATTCAACCTTTGATTGCACGTGAGAAGTAGCACGTAGCACGTGAGGACTTCTGGACTGAGATTTTAATGGAAGTTATGTTTTCGAAGTTCCTTGGTAACTTCGTGTGGAAATAAAAAGGATCACTATCTTTCCGTTTAAGCCGTTGCGCTGAGATTAATAAGTATAATAATTACTTTCCTGTTACGCTCCATTGGGCTACTGATCACTATATTTACCGGGAGCCCTCTTGGATTCTGGTTGAATGATGAAGTACCAATTTACTAGAAGGCCTTCTATGTTTGTTTTCTAAATAAATAAATCGGGATTGCTGTTGGTTAACACCAATCAATTATTCAAACCATTGATTGGCAAATCTTTTTAGCGGAGCAGTAGGTCAACGTGTTGCTGGCTCATGTGCCAATTTGATCTCTTGAATTTCATGAATATTTTTTCTTAAATTTCTATATTTTAATTATAAAAAATAATTTATTAATTTTGTTTTTAATAATTTTTTTGGTTTTTTCATTATTGTTGAAATTTGTTTTCTTCCCATTCATCATAAAAACTTTTTGTATTTATCAATTTTTTTGTTTTTTACTTAATGTTTACAATCAATTTTTGAAATATATTAGAACAATAATAAATTATTGTAGACTTGAAAGCTATTGCAATAAAGTTGTAAAAGAATATTATTGTCAAGTTTAGGAACACTGAGAGTTGGTTGGAAAAAATTGATTGTAATATAGGAGTTAAACAAGGTTATCCACTATTCTCTATGGTTTTTGACATATATATTGATAAGTTAGAGAGTTTTTTGGAAGGAGATTGGGCTAGTATAGTCATCATCATTTTTCTTTACACAGTTGATATTGTTCTTATGGGGAAGAGTCATTATGATCTCGATAAACAACTAAAAATTCTAAAGGATTTCTGCTTTAGTATGATATTAGATACCTAATGCACAAGAACAATATAAACATGGAAAACAATAGGCTTCTCAAGATTGCTTCAAACTCCAATCAAAATTACTTGTCCCTCAAGTGGGATTGGCATAAAGAGATCACTATGTATAATTATTTAAATTTAAAGAGAAATTGTGGTGCCATAAAGAATTAGAGAATAAAAGAGAAAATTGTGGTGCCATAAAGAATTAGACGATAAAAGATAATTAAAATATTGTAAGGAGATGCTCAACCCTGATATAGTAATCAAAAGTAGGATAATTCTTAAAGCTTAGTGGGGTAGAAAAAAAATTTCTTTTAGGGATTTAAGAACACTTTTTTACAAACTTTTTAAGTAAAAATATAAAATTATAAAACAAACCAACTAATTTTTTTCCTTTCTTAATATCCAATAAACCAAATTTGATCTTAATCAATGTAACCACCAACACACATATATAATTAATCAGTTTTATTGAATTTAAATATGAAATTTATTAACTGAATTAATTATATATATATATGCGGGTTGTATTAGGTATTTATTTTCTTCCTACCCATTACCAAAATTTATTAGTATTTGTAATTTCCTGGAAATAATGGAACTACACTATATGATTGAACATGTTATCAAAAAATTTACTATGAAATATCTATGCATAAAAATAAAGTTATAATAAAATAAATTAATACAAATTTATTAAGATTACTTTTTAAATTATTTTGATATTTTTCTACATTTATAAAATTAAGATTAGGATAAATCTATACTAATTTTACTTAAATTTGTGTTGTTTTGTTGACTTTAAAAAAGTTTTTAACACAATACTCATGAAAAACTTTAGGTTATATGAGAACGTTATTGCCAAGTTTAAGAAGAGTGAGAGTTAGTCAAAAGAAATTAAGTGCAATATTGGAGTCAAGCAAGGTTGTCCCTTGTCCCCTACCCTTTTTGGTATTTGCATTGACAAATTAGAAGATTGTTTGGAAGAAGCATGTTGTGTTTGCCCAACTCTCAATCTTCTTCTTTATGTTGATGATATAGTTCTTATGGCGAGGAGTCCCCGAAAGCCACAAGGATTTTTCACAACTAAGAATCCTCAAGGATTTTCACTCCAATATGAATATGACTATTAATGCTTACAAAACAAAAGTGGTGATCATTAAATCCAATAAGATCACATATGATACTTGTGTATATGACAACAACAACTTAGAGGAAGTGACTTTATACTTTAATATCTTAGAATTGATATTCACCACAAACTCAAGTGGAATTATAGCATTGAGAAAGGATAAATGAAGGATGAAAACTTGAAAAGTTTATTATAGAATTGAAAACAATTGTAAATTAGTTAATCTTAACAATTGTAAATCAACTTAAATTGAATATTTATTTATTATGAATATAAAGATAATAACCGGTTTAGAAATGCAATTTCTAAAAAAAACTTACACACTAAACACTTCTAGTAATTTTGAAAACCAAAATATAAACTGGTTGATTACAATTTTGGCAACATAACTCTATTAAAAAAAAAAAAAAAAGGAATTTCACACAATAAATTGCACAATGTCCATAAAAACAGCCTCATACGTCTGATTTAAGAAAATTTAAATAGCTGGAAAAAATTCCAAATTTTATCCCGGTGACTTTTGATTCAGCCTTTGAGTCGGTGATGGTTATCTTCGGTTCCATTTCGGGGCAGAGGGAAATCTTCAGCTTCCCAGGATTCTACACGTGATGGCGCACAAACTAATGCCGCAACTGTAGGTTAGTTCGATACACTGTACAGTGCCTTTTAAGAAAAAGAAAAAAAAAGCATGGTCGGTTACGCAGATCAAGATTCAACTAATGGTGCAGGCCATCTACTTACAATCTAGCAATTTTTAAGAACGCTGATGAAATCTGTTTGTAAGACAGTAATCGATATTTGTAGTAAATCAGACTTAATTCTCTTTTTAATGGGATAAAACTTCCAGATTCGCGTGCGCTACATAGAATTTTGGATTGTGAGGAATACCTTACGAATTCTGTTGTAGGAGCCCTTGTAGCCGAGATCAATAAATTATCTCAACTCGTTTGTGGAGGTTGGAATGCAGAGTAAAAGTAGCGACTTAGCAATTGAGTGGGATTCGACACCGCAAATGCAGTTTTCTTCTATGCCTATCCCTTCAGCTTCATCGCTTGGGATATATTCAGAAGAAACACCGTCTAATTCAGCTGACTCTTCTGCATTCTTTTGTAACATTTTGAATTCCAGTTCACCTTTATCACAGCAAAATAATAGCTGGAATATATCTGAATTCTGGAGGATGCAGAGATCAGCCATAGGTGGAGTACTGGAGGACTCAACACATGTTGAAGGGCAGTCGGCCACAAGTAACTCTATCGTATCAACGTGCTCCCATGGGTTTTCTCCGACTCCGGTTCCAGCCCTGTTGGAGACTTCACAATACAACAATGTAAGCTTCTCTTCATTTTTGAAATTATTTGCAGATCCAGAAAAAAATCCTGCAGATTTTGTTCATAATGCAGTGAAAAACACAGAAGAAGGGAAGTACATAAGACCTAACAATCTTGATGCTAGACTATATGACCTCCCCCCCTGCTCGACTACTATAGTTCCTATATCGATGGATCAATTGAGTCAAGATATTGTTAGCAGTTCAGAACACATGGCTCCAAATTCACAGGCGCCAGAAGATATTCACGCTATGATCACTGGTGATTCTAATAGCTTTCCAGCGATGAGCCCCACAGCAACTCAAGCTTTGGCTGATGTGCATTGCGTAAATACAAAATGCACCATAGAATTTGATTTTGAAAGTAATTTCTACAGTGCCTTGAACTCTCAGGGACTTAATGCATTTGAGGCACCCACAGCCTTATTGTCTGAATTCAAAAGTAGAAATCCCATCACTTACCCTTCTGTGGACGAGGAGGAGAATGGAATCTGCCATGGGACCCTACTTCCACGAACTAAATCCGCCATTTCGGCTAAAGGGCAGTGTCTGGATCATAATTCCAAGGACGAACAGCGTCGGATGAATCTGGGAAGCACGAACACAGACGTTTATCCACACAAACGGAATTCCACGGTACATGATACGGTATCTTTACAGCCCCTCAATTTTACGTTTTTTTTATTGAATTAGTTTTAGTTATGATTGCTCATGTCATAACATAATGGCAGGAGGCTGTACTTGGAGAGAACCATCAAACTCGGAGGAAGTCGGCTGTTCTCTGGTCTTCAGCCAATGGCTACAACAATCTTCAGAATTCATCTGTAGTGACATATGATACTTCAATTAGTGCTCCTAAAACTGCTACGAGGCTGGCTCTCAACACTAATCTTAGACAACGAGCCAAGCAAGGCAGCGCCAGTGATCCACAGAGCATCGCAGCTAGAGTAAGTAGCTTATCGCAATCGTTCAATTGGTTCAGCAAGAAATAATAAATTTGTTCAGGCAAACGGTAACAAATGTATTTTCAAAAAGTAATCGTTTGGAATAACAAATTTGTTCAGGCTAACGGTAACAAATTTGTTCAGGCAAACGGTAACAAATGTATTTTCAAGAGGTAATCGTTTAATTGGTTCAGGCAAACAATAACGACTGTATTATTTGTTTTTTTTAACTGTGTTATATCGTTTTAGAAGGGTGTTTTTATCTTAATTTTGCATTTATTATCAAGTATAAATAATAATCAGATTCTTTGAAATACAATTCTCTTATAATTTTTATTCAAAAATTTTATTTATCTTAACCCTTGACAAATTCAAAATTAAATAAATATAATTGTTTTATTATATTATTTTGAAAATATTATCTTCCTTACTCATCGTTTAACATAATTAATGATGAAAATGAAAGAACATATTCGTTAATCTGTAATACTATGTTGCAGCATCGCAGAGAGCGAATAAGTGAACGACTCAAAATTCTGCAGGATCTTGTACCAAACGGCTCTAAGGTACGTTTTGCTCGTCAATTTATTCTTTTTAAATTTATAGTATAAGTGCAAGTGTTTGGTAAACATTAAACAGTAGAGTAAATGCACAGTTTGTAGGTAGGCAAACCTTAAGTGCCCATAATATCAATCTTGTTAAGTAGTATTGAATGTTGTAAATTTTAAGTAAGTATAATAACAACTTTGTTGATCAGTATTGAATGCTGTAAATTCTAGGTAAAGTAATTGTTAAGCAGTATTGAACTGTAAATTTTAGGTAAACATTAAACAGTAAAGTAAATATATACAGCTAATTCTTGTTAAGTAGTATTGAATATTGTAAATTTTAGGTAAGTACAATATCCACTTTGCTAAGCAGTATTGAATGCCTTAAATTTTGTTAAGCAGTATTGAATGCCTTAAATTTTAGGTAAACATTAAAAAGTAAAGTAAATATATACAATTAGTTTTTAGGCGAATATTAAGTGCCAACAATATCTATTTTGCTAAGAAGTATTGAATGTTGCTGTCCATGATATATAAATTGTTTGATTTGGAAGCTTATGCATTACCAGCGACAACATTGAATGTTGTGGCCTGTGATGTATAACTGGTTGGATTTGAAAACAATTCAAATGCATCACCATCAACTGCAACATTCAATACTGTATAGCAAAGTGGATATTGACCACCAAGATTAAGCAACATAAATAATAGATTAACACCATCCAATCCAGTATCTGAGTATGTTTCAACATTCAATACTGTATAACAAAGTGGATAGTGGCCACCAACATTAAGCAACATAAACAATATAATAACACCATCCAATCCAGTATCTGAGTATGTTTCAACATTCAATACTGTATAGCAAAATGGATATTGGCCACCAACATTAAGCAACATAAACAATATAAGAACACCATCCAATCCAGTATCTGAGTATGTTTCAACATTCAATACCATATAGCAAAGTGGATATTAACCACCAACATTAAGCAACTTAAACAATAGAACAACACCATCCAATCCAGTATCTAACATTAAGCAACATAAACAATAGAACAACACCATCCAATCCAGTATCTAAGTATGTTTCAATATATTAAGACAATAGAACAACACCATCCAATCCAGTATCTAAGTATGTTTCAATATATTAAGACACTGGACTGAGTATGTTTCAATATATTAAGACATATACTGCATCTGAGTCCTAATTGTTTGCCCAAGCTTTCACCTCTTAACATACCCTTTCTTAAGCTTGATATATACACCTACGCAGGTTGATCTCGTGACTATGTTAGAAAAGGCTATCAATTACGTCAAATTCTTGCAGCTCCAAGTACAGGTAAATCCCTCCACAAATAGCCCAACAATATATACATAAAAGTTATAATTGCTGCAGTCTTTGACAAATTGCCTGAAACAAAAACAGGTTCTTACGACCGATGAGTACTGGCCTAAGCACGATATGGTGCCTACAATTATGAGAGTTGAGGATGCGCTTCAGGCGATTGCATGTGCAGAGGCAAACAGAAAGGCCTTCCCTGCGACTAATATCGACAGTACAGGCTGGAAAAACTCTCCTGAAAATGCTCTCAATTCATGTGAAACGTCCAAAAGCAAATTCTCATGTTAGGTCATTAATATGCATTTTGCAGTGTGAATATCAAATCTCAGAGTCTCAGAATAAAGAACATTACAGAACCGGTGGAGGGACGTATTGCCTTGACTTGAACTGTTCACCTTGACTTGTATCTCTGCGCGTTGGCATTGGTTTCATAAAACTACATATTATAGAAACTGGCTCGATTGCTGTAATACAGTGGGATATTGAGGCCGTTATGGGTTTCAACTGAATAATAATGATTATTAATTTCAGAGGAATCTTCCTCATTTCTCTACGCCGCCGGAATAATATGTTCTCTGATTCAAACGTGATAGGGAGAGAAACATAAACAGAAACATTCAGGGCAACCCACATCTCCATCCAATAGGGAGTAAAATGGAAGGTTCTTGATGGTAGGGAGCCTGTTTTTCTGTGCGTCACGCAGTATAATCCACCTCATGCAACCCCACCTGTTCCTGCCTTGCAGATTCTGAATTGAGATGCTCAGAAAGCACACAATATTGTTTACTGTCCCGATGCACATGGCAAGAGCCCAGTCCAAAGGCAAAGGCGACTATGACGCCCAACGCCAAATGCTGCGCTGTAGTTCATGTGCTTCCAGGTCTTTCTACCCACATATCTCCACTAAAAGTGGTGAGGATAATCCTTAGCTTTATGTATTTTTTAAATTAAATATAATATCTTTTTATTTTTATATGGTTAAGAGTACATTTATTCATCATCGTTCATTATTGGAATTAAAAACATATTTACCTTGTTCAAGTAGCTTATACTATAATTAAGTAATTAAGTCTCAATTCAATAAATAATATTTTATAAGAAGTACTGCATACAAATTTTAGATTTAAAAAAAAAAAAAAAATTAAATTTAACAGAATATACCTAATTTCATGTAGTTTCTTTAGAAACTATAAACCATAAGATGTTCAAAAACCCCTTTTGGGCTTTACCTGAATTTACCTCATATCATATAGTTTCTTTAAAAATCATAAACTGGAGTAGTGAAACGAATCTATCCACTTAGTAATAATGTATATTGTTTGTTGCCTGACTTATATGGTTCAAAGTATCAATTTAATTGAACTTAATTAATTAATATAGTTTCGTTTCTTAAAAATAATTTTTCTTATTTTAGGAATTATATGGAAATTAATTAATTTTAAAATTATATGAAAATTAATTTTGTTTATGTGCCTAATGTATTTACAAAATTTAAAATATTTCATTTATTTATTAAATGAATATATTACTATAAGAAAGAAGATTATATAAAAAAAAAAAAAATTTAAATAATATTTTTTTCATTTTAAAAATTATATGAAAAATAAAAAAAAATTATGTATATAATATATTTACAAATTTTAAAATATTTCTTTTGTTTATTAAATCAATATATTACTATATGATTATTGCATTGGATATATAGTAAGAAAGAAGATCGAAGATCTCTCCTTTGTTATGAAATTAATTTTTGTTGCCTACATAATGTATTTGAAATTAAATTTTTTTTGGCTTACATAATGTATTTACAAAGTTTAAAATATCTCATTTATGTTATTAAATTAATATATTATTATATGATTATTACATTGGATCTCTAGTAAGAAAGGAGATCTCTCTTTTGCTACTTTTTAGTATTTGAAGTGTAGTAAAAAAGGAAATGAGAAACAATTTCTTTCACTTTAAAACTTTTTTTAATTTCTCTGTATAGATTGGGTGGATAAGTTACCAATGTCATAATTTAAAAGAAAAAAAAAATGATTGAAAGTGTAGTAAAAAAGACATGAGAAATAATCTCCTTTCATTTTGAATTTTTTTTAATTTCTCCATATATTGGGTGGATAAGTTATCAATGTTATAATTCAAAAGAAAAGAATGATTGTTTAACTACTTACTAGCATATAGAAAGCATTGTTATGTGAAACTTTTTTTTTAATTTCTCCATGGATAACTTACCAATGTTACAATTCAAAAGAAAAAAAATTATTGTTTGACTACTTACTAGCATATAGAAAGCATTGTTATGCCATCAGGATCAATGGACTTTTGATAGAATAGAAAACCAAGTCTCTTCAAATCAACAAGTTCCTATGAAAGGGGTTAAGTTTTAGGGCTTTGTTGTCATTAGTGTTTTCTTTTGTCTTCTCCAATTAAGATGAGTGGTTAGATTGATAAATGAGTATTCCCTTCTCATCCTATGGGGATGGGAGGCCTAAATTTTCATTTCAATGAAACAATGAATAAAACTCTTGAACTCTACTCTATATTATTTAAAGTGGCCCTGCAACTAATTAAGCAATGTATTCCTTTTATTTTATTTTTGTAGATTTTTGGAATCCATGGACACCTCATTTTTAACCATGATATCCATTACATTTAACCATTAAGTAGAAAATCCATGTAAGGATGTAAGGAAATCCTTTGTAACTTTTTCTCTATGAAACTACGTATGTTTACTTGGACTTTAATATTATTGTACTTATTGTAATATTCAGTTTAATACTCTAGATACCCCTAAAGAAATGGGAAATTCTCAATGATCTTGTCCCAAGTAATTAATGGTCCTTGTACTGTTAATCATCTTTGTTGGCCAATAATAGAGTACCAATCATGGATAATTTATATTTAAGGTCATTATTGGTATGTTTCAAAGCCTTTGATTCGATCATTCAAGGTATCATGCTTATCTTTAAGGATCCAAATTTCAACTCCCTTATCCTTAATAATGCAAATGAATGAATTAACCTTATCACTTTAACATTGATATTTTATGGGACTCCTTATCTCTTTCTTGTAGACAATTGAATTTATTTTTCATTCCTCTAACAATGGTGGAGAGCAATTGTGAAGTGGAGATTTCAATTTGAATCGTTAATCGAGTATGGTGTGATTGCAATCTAAGATGCTCAATTTCATCAATCTATTGTTATAATTGAATATTGAGTTTAGAAACCTATGCTTGAGAATTATCTAATATTAACTCATTTTTATGTGCTTCATTCTTCAACTTGTTAATCACTTCTTGTATTTTATGTCAATCATCACCCAATCTAGTAATTTCTCTATTAGAGTTTCTAGAAGAAATTATTCTCACAACATATGGATGTTTCAACAAAACCATATATTTGTAAGTATCTTTAGCTTTGAGTTGTTTAATTTCTTTATCTTAGAGAATCAAGAAGACTTAGTACTTAATTTAACGAAATAGGTTCATCTATAGTTTTTATCAACTCACTCTAAAAATATTTAATATTTTTCTTTAAGCCCCTTATACTAACCTTTCGATAAGAAATTTCCTCATTGAGATTTTCAATTTGATTTTGGAAATTTTCTCGATCAATTATTGATATTAAATACCCACTATTTATTTTTACTACTTTCTCGATGAAATAATATCTTGTTTTATGGTCTCACTTTAGACATGTTTGTTAGTGTCATATTTGACCCTAGCTCGGATATGCATGTTGGTTGAGGTTGTAAGGTCAATATTGGGTGAAACAGAGGCTAAAGGAAAGCTTTCATAGCTCCTAGAGTGAAAGAGCTAGCAGAAGTTCAAGTGCCCTAGAGAATTCAATAGAAAAATCAATCCCTAAGGGCCCAAGGCTAAGTTTCAAGTGCCTAGGCACTTATCAAGAGCTTAAAAAGGGGATAATCATGCTTCAAATGGGCTTAAGCCATTTTTAAAACATGGGTTATATCATGAGACCACAACCTAAGAATCAATCGCTAGATAATATGTGGGCTCGATCAACCAACGGTTACAAGCAAGCCTGATCTATGGTGGAAAACCAATGTCACATCATGAAAGTGCATGGGAGATAACATGCATATGGGGTGTGACGATGGTTTTAGGAACCACGTGTTGAGGAGTGAATGGTGTCGCCCGACAAAAATACGGAAGGTAAAATCACTCCCCTTGGGTGGGGACAGTGGTATTCTATTTTTTCCAAGCCACCTATTCACCCACTCAGCACACACCCAACCACCCACTCAACACTGCATGGAGCTCACATAGCAGTGCACCCGAGACACTCAGAAGAATTAGGGATATCTTGGCATGCCAACAAGGCACTCGTCAGAATCATTCTGAGTTTTCCATGTGTATCAACAGGGCCCACTATGAATTACGACCACCATACCAAGTTCAGTTATACATGGATTGAATCTAGAGCCACATCAATGCTGACATGGACCAATATGGATTTTCCATGTGTCCATGGGACCATGATGATGTCATCATGATGTCACCAAAAATTTTACGCCTCTGTTCAAACATTCAAAAGAATCAAACCATTGGGAAGGGGACATGTGTTCATAGAAAGGCACAAGTAAGAATATTTCAAGCAAGTGATGGATACATTGATGACCTACCAATTCAATTAGAAATGATATGATGCATAACAAGACATTTGGCATCATGTCTACATCATTTCAAAAATCATCATGTTGTTACTTGCAGCTGACAGAGGACAATAATCATTGTCCATACACGCACACCCACACAAGCCCCAGATCTTATCATATCAGGTCATGTGTGACGAATCATTTCACCCCATCAGTTATCTTTGTAAGCACATATCGAGCTCTTATAAGAGAAATCCAAAATATCGGAAGAAAACAATGTGTGATTAATTCATTTTCTAAAAGTGAGTTACTCAAATTCCAGGTGTCACAAATGATGACCCACCTGCACAATCCCTCACCGTAGGAGAAGATAATCAACCATCTTGGCTACAAACGTCAAGAGAGTGTGTTCCAAATTTCAAGAGGGAGGGAATGTCCTTATATGGTATCATTAGTACAAACTTGAGAGCAAAGGGATGCCCTCTAATCTATCCTAAGTTACAGTTTCCAATCTAATCGGTCCACTAGAGAAGCTTGAGGTAGAATATTTTACAGATTGGTTAATTATGCCGAGTTTTGTTGGGTGATGTCAGTCGAGAGGAAACAATCAGATTTCCCTCTCTCCTATCAAGCTCAAAGACATTAAATGCTCAAAGAATATATTGAGACATCCAAATCCAGACAGAAGCTCAATTGGACAAAGAGAACAGACCCAACAACAGTATCAATAGGTTAACTCTGGTGGTAAAAAGTTATTTTTACTCGGTAAAAATCAGTTACAAATCAGTTATAAAACCAGAAGTAGTATCAAGAATATGACAAGCAGTATCCATTTTGAAGAAGCAGTATTGGACTAGATGAATTGTTTTCTCACAAATGAAGAGCCTATAAAGAAATATAAAGATCTCATTTATCGAGTCAACACTTTGGGGAATTTAAGAGTTTCTTACAACCAGATCTATTTGATCACCATCCTTAGGAACAGAGAGCTAATTAAGGTTGCATGCTTCATGAGATTCATCCTCTGTGTTATGTTACAGTATGTCTCTCCTCTTTTTATGCATGTGCTCTTGTAAAATCCACCCCTCTCATTTTCGGCTTCTTGTATAATATCTCCATTAATAAAAGATCAAGCAGCAGGTTATATGACATGGTCAGTGTTACTGTGTGTTGTATGCTTATGATACTGAAGTTATTTACTCTTAACAAATGACCACTTATTTCCATGTCTTCATATGTTTAATGATGTGAAGAGGGTACCTCCATGGATTTAAATATTTGAAGATGTAACTATTTGATGCATGCTTTAACGATATGTTATAAGTGTTAGGACTGTTGAATTCTTAATTTCTCAACATGTTATTCTATATCCATAAGATATAAGATTCATTCTATATAGTGTCTTATATCCTTATCTTGTATTTATTCTAATTCACCATTTCCCCCACTCTTAAAATCAAATTTTATGAAACACTCATGGACAAATGCCTTATGGAGTTGAAGTTTTTTTAAATATCTGGACTGAGACTGTCTGAGGATCGAGATTTTTATAAGAGAGGGAGAAAAACTAACCCAATTTTTGCATAATTTTACTTATTGCAAGCATGGATTTAAGGTTCATATTGAGTCTTATCCCCCAAGTTTCCTCGACATCGTTCCATTGATAGCCTGGAACACCTCAAGGGATAACATCTGAAATGGAATCATTTTCGGGGAACATAATTTGAAGATATATTTCCCTGGGATACGACATTGCAAGCTCTAATTCTTGGTGGTGAAACAAGCTTCAGACATCTGGATTTTAGTCTTTTTCACCTGGTGACTCCACAGAAGGTAAATCTGGCATCTAACAATAGATACACCAGAAACAACCTGAATCCTGAGTTGACTCTAGCATACTCAGACTCAAAGAATCTTGTGACCTGGAGAAACATTAGAGAATGCCAAATCTCTTCAGCTTCAGGTAACTCTAATCAAGAAACATTTCCTTCTATTTTTCATAGAGGTAGTGAATATTTAGAGCTATTTTATATACATGTTGATTCATATTCTGCTTCGAAACTGCCTCCTAGACCCTTAATATATATATAGAATTCGCCCATAGAATTCTATCAAGAAGCAATTTCTTTCCTTAAACCCTTCTTGAAAAACCTTGTTAACACTCTATCCTTCCAAGCTAATAACCACATCATGTAAAACCTTATGTCCAACTTAGGAGGAGGAAGAGCGGGGGGAAACTAGCCTCCCCCACCACCTTTAAATCCTTGGGTCATTGCTAGATTTTGACCATTAAATATGCATGTACATGTTCATGATCTCCCTGAAAATTATTTGAATCTCTTTCCCAAATACGATGGAGAACCAACGCATTCTACTAAAGAACACCTAGCAGCCTTCCAAGAATTCACTGACAATATGTTCATGAATCACGGTGATGTCTTCATGAGGTTGTTTATTCAAACTTTAGAGGGAGATGTCTAGAAGTGGTTCAAATATCTTCCTATGGCCTCAATTGATAGTTGGCAGGCTCTTGAGTCTGCATTTTTGAAACAATGGGGGGGAAAGAGAGACAAACTCTATTACCTGACTGAATTTGGCTTGCTCAAGAAGAGAGATAATGAGTCTATTGTTGACTTTAACAGAAGATTAGCAAGTTATACAACAAGATACCTAGAGATATATATCCTTCACGATAAGCAGCTAAATTCACATATGTTGGGGATTTTGATGTTGACTTTGCCCTAGTATTAAGGGAAAGAAGAGCCCAAACTATGCCAATAATGTAGGATGGTGCAATAGACATCAAAGTAAATATGATTGCATCAAAAAAAATGAAACAAAATCTAGATCAATTAGAAATAAAAAAAGGCTATAGAGGATTGTGGTCCATTTGATCTAGCCAAAGATTCTCATGAAGCTAGGATGGATGAAATGTCCAAACTAATCAGAAATTTGACAAATAAAATGTCAAGATTCGCAATGGAGAATGGTAATGTAAACAAAGCTCCACAAGGAGGGGTGAGGAACCCTAATCAGTTCATAATACCTTTCAATCCTCAACTCATGAGGAGATAAAGAAGAAATAAAGAACAACCCATCCAACCCCCTGTGAGACCCAAAAATGAAAATAAATTGGTGGAGGAAGCAATGGATGAGGAATATGTCAAGTATTCAAAGGAAATACACATGTTACAAGGGGAAAATAATTCCATTCATATAACAAAAGATGATTATAAACATTCCTTAAACGAGAGGAAATAGATCCCTAAAAGTGAATCAAATAAGTTTTGTCCTTTGTTCAGTATAGGATGTTTGTTGATGCACTCCAGGATGAGATGCATAAGAAGTATGACCTCAGACCTAGAAAAAAGGTAGCCAACCATGATAACCAACCCCATCCTAAGAATCCTAGCCCAAGTATTTTCAAGGATAAATTCAAAGAAATAACAAATATTCCTAAAGATATTGGTGTTAGGGAACCTTCAAATATATAAAAGGAAGTTAAGGAACTTGAGGAATCAGTTCCACCTTTTAACATTGAAAAAGAATTGTCCAAAATCAATATTCTTGTCCCACTAGTGGAATTGGCTAAAAAACCTTCATATCACAAACATATTGAGAAATTCATACAAGGAAAAGGATTGGCAAGCCCTCCTAATACTGTAAATCTGTAAGATGAATCCCCCACTATATTTTCCGTCCCTAACATAGATGACAAATAAGAATTCATTTCACCTTTCTATGTGACATTGAATATCCATGACAAAATGCTCTAGAATTGTATGCTTGACTCTATATAATCACATAATCTTATGCCTAAAGTAGTCATGTAAAATCTGGGGTTGGAAATAACTAGATCGTATCATGACCTCTATTCTTTTGATTCCAGAAAAGTGAAATGTGATGGGTTGATCAAATACATGGTACTTACTTTGGCTCAGTTACATATCAAAAGAATTATGATGGATGTAGTGGTGGTTGATGTACCTACAAACTAGGGCATGCTACTATCAAGAACATAGGAATGAAAGTTGGGAGGTACAATGCAGATGGACATGACTTATGCCACTGTACCAGTTTTTGGAGGAGAGAATAAGAGATTGCACAGAGAAATAAAATTTTCTTGTGTGGTTGGTGACCAGAAAAATCTTGTAAATCATCCTATATATGTTTTTGATGGATACCATGGTTGTTGCATCCTCAAAGTCAATGAATAATATAAGGAATCCCTCATACTCATAGACCCTTTGGCAGGCCCTACTGAAAAAATAGGTTGTATATAGAAAATGTACTTTGATGGGGCATATTCAAAAGAAGGAGTGGGAGTTGGTGTATTACTTATTTCTCCTAACAAACAAAAATTAAATTTTCCTACAAACTAGAGTTTGAGGCCACCAAAAATGTAGCTGAGTATGAAGCCTTAATTCTAGGCTTGGAGGCAGTAAGAAAAATGAAAATTACTGAGCTAGTGGCATTTGGAGACTCAAAGATAGTAGTGTAGCAATCAAAGGTCACTATCAGACAAGGCATCCTAGGATGAAGGTGTACAGAAATCAGGTATGAGATTTGATTGATAATTTCTATGAAGCTTTTAATATTACTAGTGTTTCAAGAGAGTTTAATCAACAGACTGATTCTTTAGCAGTGGCAGCTAGTACTTTTAAAACACGTGTTGTTCCCAAAATGAAATATGAAGTAGAGATGAGGTATAGGCCATCCATCCCTGAAATATAAAATAATAGCAAGTGTTTGAAGATGACTAGAAAATCAAGAAGTTTATGGAGGCGATAGATGAATTTGAAAATACTCATATTGATTCAGATGATGAAGAGGATTCTAAACATATGAACGAGGAAGAAATTGAAATCACTCATGAATTCAATGACTATATGCTTGAGAATAAGGTCCTTCAACTCAAGAATAACTTCATTCCCAAAGGGTTGGTACCTTTGGAGCATATGTTTGACAGAAATGGTGTACGTGTGAATCCCATAGTTCTGCCCAAAGATGACAACACTTAAGAATGCAACATTGGGATAGAAAAAGAGCCTAGGTACATAAATTTGTCCAAGGAAATCCCTAGTGAACATAAGGCGAAATATATACAGTTGTTCAAAGATTACATAGATGTGTTTTCCTGGAAATATTAATACTTAAATACTTATGATACCAACATCATACAACATAGAATACCACTCAAGCCTGGTACTAATATTCCTTTTAGGAAGAAACTAAAGCAAGTTAATATTCTCTTGTTTCCTATCATTGAGAAATAGGTGAGGAAATTTCTATATTCTCATATCATCATTCCCCTCAGATATTCTGAATGGGTGGAAAATATGGTTTGAATCAGGAAGAAGAGTGGAGAGATAAGGCCCTGTGTAGACTTCAAGAACCTAAACAAATGCTCTCCGAAGGATAATTACCCTTTTCCTAAGATGGATCACATACTATAGAAAGTAGTATGATCAAATAGATTTTTTTTTATGGATGGTTTCTCAGGATATAACCATGTGGCAATGCATCTTGAAGATACGGAAAAGACACCCTTCACAACCCCATGGGGAACTTTCATGTATGATAAAATGTCTTTTGGGTTGATTAATGAAGGAACCACATTCCAACGAGCTGGACATAGCTTTTGTGGGTTAGAAAGACATATTAATTGTTATATACCTTGATGACATGATTGTTTTCTCAAAGACAGATGAACATCTCATCAGGCATCTGAGGCAGACTTTTATGAAATGCAGAAAATTTGACATGTCCTTAAATACGAAGAAGTCTTATTTTTCTATGACTGAAAGAAAGCTACTTAGACCTATAGTATCCAAACAAGGAGTGAATATAGATACATAAAGGGTAGAGGCCATCAAGAAAATCTCCCATCCAAGAAATAAGAAAGAAATACAATCATTCCTGAGAAGAATAATTTTTTTGAGGAGGTTTTCCCCAAATTTTGTTGAAATGTTAAATCATATCACTAACATGTTGAGGAAATACCATGAATTAAAATCTACCCTTGAAGCTAAAGAGTCGTTTCAATGAATCAAAGAGGCATTGGGAGAGTCTCCAGTGTTAGTTATCCCAAACTATGATAAATATTTCCTTGTCTTCTCTTTCTGCTTCAGAACATACCATAGTTTTTGTATTGTTACAAAAAAAGAGGAAAACCAAGAACGGTCTATAGCCTTTTTTAGTAGAGATTTAATATATATTGAATTTGGAGAAACGAGCATATTCCCTAGTCAAGGCACTAAAGGATTTTAGAGATTATATATTACACTCAAAGATATTTTCTTATGTACCCACTAGTGCAATAAGGATATCCTTACACAGGTTGAACGAGAAGGGAGAAGGGGTAAATGGATTTTCAAACTACATGAATATGATTTGGATATCAAACCCACTAAAATAATAAAGGGGCAAGGACTTGCCAAACTATTGGCTAAATCTAACTGCAGATCTCTTGATATAAATTCTCTATCAGTGGACAGCATAGCAATAGAACCAGAAGAAGATGACACAAAAGGACTATCTTTGAAGGTAAGCCTTAAATTTTCTCAAGATTATCAGTACAAATATGTAATTGTTTACCTATAGAAATTAAGATACCAACCATCATGGGGAAAAGCTAAGGCAAGATCTATTAGACTCAAAGTTGTAAAGTTTTTTCATTTTGGGAAAAAAATTATTTTGGAAGGATACAGGAGGGATATTGTTGAATTTCCTTATATCTTGGCATGCCAACAAGGCACTCGTCAGAATCATTCTGAGTTTTCCATGTGTATCAATAGGGCCCTCTATGAATTACGACCACCATACCAAGTTTAGTTATACATGGATTGAATCTAGAGCCACATCAATGCTGACATGGACCAATATGGAGTTTCCATGTGTCCATGGGACCATGATGATGTCATCATGATATCACCAAAAAATTTACGCCTCTGTTCAAACATTCAAAAGAATCAAACGATTGGGAAGGGGACGTGTGTTCATACAAAGGCACGAGGAAGAATATTTCAAGCAAGTGATGGATACATTAATGACCTTCCAATTCAACTAGAAATTATACGATGCATAACAAGACATTTGGCATCATGTCTACATCATTTCAAAAATCATCATGTTGTTACTTGCAGCTGACAGAGGACAATAATCATTGTCCATACACGCACACCCACACAAGCCCCAGATCTTATCATATCAGGTCATGTGTGACGAATCATTTCACCCCATCAGTTATCTTTGTAATCACATATCGAGCTCTTATAAGAGAAATCCAAAATATCGGAAGAAACCAATTTGTGATTAATTCATTTTCTAAGAGTGAGTTACTCAAATTCCAGGTGTCACAAATGATGACCAACCTACACAATCCCTCACCGTAGGAGAAGATAATCAACCATCTTGGCTACAAACGTCGAGAGTGTGTGTTCCAAATTTCAAGAGGGAGGGAATGTCCTTATATGGTATCATTAGTGCAAAATTGAGAGCAAAGGGATGCCCTATAATCTATCCTAAGTTACAATTTCCAATCTAATCGGTCCACTGGAGAAGCTTGAGGTAGATGATCTTACAGATTGGTTAATTATGCCTTGTTTTGTTGGGTGATGTCAGTGGAGAGGAAACAATCAGCTTTCCCTCTCTCCTATCAAGCTCGAAGACATTCAACGCTCAAAGAATATATTAAGACATCCAAATCCAGACAAAATCTCAATTGGACAAAGAGAATACACCCAACAACAGTATCAATAGGTTAACTCTGGTGGTAAAAAGTTATTTTTACTCGGTAAAAATCAGTTATAAAACCAGAAGTAGTATCAAGAATATGACAAGCATTATCCATTTTCAAGAAGCAGTATTGGACTAGATGAATTGTTTTCTCACAGATGAAGAGCCTACAAATAAATATAAAGAGCTCATTTATCGAGTCAACACATTGGGGAATTTAAGAGTTTCTTACAACCAGATCTATTTGATCACCATCCTTAGGAACAGAAAGCTAATTAAGATTGCATGCTTCATGAGATTTATCCTCTGTGTTATGTTACAGTCTGTCTCTTATTTTTTTATGCATGTGCTCTTGTAAAATCCACCCCTCTCATTTTCGGCTTCTTGTATAAGATCTCCATTAATAAAAGCTCAAGCAGCAAGTTATATGACATGTTTAGTGTTACTGTGTGTTGTATGCTTATGATACTGAAATGATTTACTCTTAACAAATGACCACTTCTTGTCATGTCTTCATATTTTTAATGATGTGAAGAGGGTACCTCCATGGATTTAAATATTTGAAGATGTAACTATTTGATGCATGCTTTAACGATCTGTTATAAGTGTTAGGATTGTTGAATTCTTAATTTCTCAACATGTTATTCTATATCCATAAGATATAAGATTCATTCTCTATAGTGTCTTATATCCTTATCTTGTATTTATTCTAATTCACCATTTTCCCCACTCTTAAAATCAAATTTTATGAAAAACTCGTGAACAAATGCCTTATGGAGTTGAATTTTTTTTAAATATCTGGACTGAGACTGTTTGAGGATCGATATTTTTATAAGAGAGAGAAAAACTAACCCAATTTTTGCATAATTTTACTTATTGCAAGCATGGATTTAAGATCCGTATTGATTATTATCCCCCAAGTTTCCTCGACATCGTTCCATTGATAGCCTGGAACACCTCAAGGGATAACATCTAAAATGGCGCCATTTTCGGGGAACATAATTTGAAGATATATTTCCCTAGGATACGACATTGCAAGCTCTAATTCTTGGTTGTGAAACAAGCTTCAGACATCTGGATTTTAGTCTTTTTCACCTGGTGACTCCACAGAAGGTAGATCTGGCATCTAACAATAGATACACCAGAAACAACCTGAATCCTGAGTTGACTCTAGCATACTCAGACTCAGAGAATCTCATGACCTAGAGAAACATCAGAGAATGTCAAATCTCTTCAGCTTCAGGTAACTCTAATCGAGAAACGTCTCCTTCTATTTTTCATAGAGGTAGCAAATATTTAGATCTAGTTTATATACATTTCGATTCATATTCTGCTTCGAAACTGCCTCCTAGACCCTTAATAGATCTATAGAATTCACCCATAGAATTCTATCAAGAAGCAATTTCTTTCCTTAAACCCTTCTTGAAAAACCGTGTTAACACTCTATCCTTCAAAGCCAATAACCACATCATGTAAAACCTTATGTCCAACTTAGGAGGAGGAAGAGCGGGGGGAAACTAGCCTCCCCCACCACCTTTAAATCCTTGGTTCATTGCTAGATTTGGACCATTAAATATGCATGTACATGTTCATGATCTCCCTGAAAATTATTTGAATCTCTTGCCCAAATACAATGGAGAACCAACTCATTCTACTAAAGAACACCTAGCAACCTTCCAAGAATTCACTGACAATCTGTTCATGAATCACGATGATGTCTTCATGAGGTTCTTTATTCAAACTTTAGAGGGAGATGTCTAGAAGTGGTTCAAATATCTTCCTATGGCCTCAATTGATAGTTGGCAGGCTCTTGAGTCTACATTTATGAAACAATGGGGAGGAAAGATAAACAATCTCTATTACCTGACTGAATTTGGCTTGCTCAAGAAGAGAGATAATGAGTCTATTGTTGACTTTAACAGAAGATTAGCAAGTTATACAACAAGATACCTAGAGATATATATCCTTAATGATAAGCAGCGAAATTCACATATGTTGGGGATTTTGATGTTGACTTCGCCCTGGTATTAAGGGAAAGAAGAGCCCAAACTATGCTAATAATGTAGGATGGTGCAATAGACATCGAAGGAAATATGATTGCATCAAGAAAAATGAAACAAAATCTAGATCCATTTGATCTAGCCAAAGATTCTCATGAAGCTAGGATGGATGAAATGTCCAAACTAATCAGAAATTTGACAAATAAAATGTCAAGATTCACAATGGAGAATGGTAATGTAAACAAAGATCCACAAGGAGGGGTGAGGAACCCTAATCAGTTCAGAAGACCTTTCAATCCTCAACTCATGAGGATATAAAGAAGAAATAAAGAACAACCCATCCAACCCCCTATGAGACCCAAAAATGAAAATAAATTGGTGGGGGAAGAAATGGATGAGGAATATGTCAAGCATCCAGAGGAAATACACATGTTACAAGGGGAAAATAATTCCATTCATATAACAAAATATGATTATGAACATTCCTTAAACGAGAGGAAATAGATCCCTAAAAGTGAATCAAATAAGTTTTGTCCTTTGTTCAGTATAGTATGTTTGTTGATGCACTCCAGGCTGAGATGCATAAGAAGTATGACCTAGGACCTAGACAAAAGGCAGCCAACCATGATAACCAACCCCATCCTAAGAATCCTAGCCCAAGTATTTTCAAGGATAAAGTCAAAGAACTAACAAATATTCCTAAAGATATTCATGTTAGGGAACCTTCAAATATAGAAAAGGAAGTTAAGGAACTTGAGGAATCAGTTCCAGCTTTTAACATTGAAAAAGAATTGTCCAAAATCAATATTCTTGTCCCACTAGTGGAATTGGTTAAAAAACCTTCATATCACAAACATATTGAGAAATTCATACAAGGAAAAGGATCTGCAATCCCTCCTAATACTGTAAATCTGTAAGATGAATCCCCCACTATATTTTTCATCCCTCACATAGATGACAAAGAAGAATTTATTTCACCTTTCTATGTGACATTGAATATCCATGACAAAATGCTCCAGAATTGTATGCTTGACTCTAAAGAATCACATAATCTTATGCCTAAAGTAGTCATGTAAAATATGGGGTTGGAAATAACTAGATCGTATCATGACCTCTATTCTTTTGATTCCAAAAAAGTGAAATGTGATGAGTTGATCAAAGACATGGTACTTACTTTGGCTCAGTTACCTTTCAAAAGAATTATGATGGATGTAGTGGTGGTTGATGTACCTACAAACTATGACATGCTACTATCAAGAACATGGGAATGAAAGTTAGGAGGTATAATGCAAATGGACATGACTTATGCCATTGTACCAGTTTTTGGAGGAGAGAATAAGAGATTGTACAGAGAAATAAAATGTTCTTGTGTGGTTAGTGACCAGAACAATCTTGTAAATCATCCTATATATGTTGTTGATGGATACCTTGGTTGTTTCATCCTCACTATCAATGAATAATATAAGGAATCCCTCATACTCACAAACCCTTTGGCAGGCCCTACTGAAAAAATAGGTTGTATATAGAAAATGTACTTTGATGGGGCATATTCAAAAGAAGGAGTGGGAGTTGGTGTATTACTTATTTCTCCTAACAAACAAAATTAAATTTTCCTACAAACTAGAGTTTGAGGCCACCAACAATGTAGTTGAGTATGAATCCTTGATTCTAGGCTTGGAGGTAGTAAGAAAAATGAAAATTACTAAGCTAGTGGCATTTGGAGACTCAAATCTAGTAGTGTAGCAATCAAAGGTCACTATCAGATCAGGCATCCTAGGATGAGGGTGTACAGAAATCAGGTATGAGATTTGATTGATAATTTATATGAAGCTTTTAATATTATTAGTGTTTCAAGAGAGTTTAATCAATAGACTGATTCTTTAGCAGTGGCAGCTAGTACTTTTAAAACACTTGTTGTTCCCAAAATGAAATATGAAGTAGAGATGAGGTATACGCCATCCATCCCTGAAATATGAAATAATAGCAAGTGTTTGAAGATGACTAGAAAATCAAGAAGTGTATGGAGGCGATAGATGAATTTGCAAACACTCATATTGATTTAGATGATGAAGAGGATTCTAAGCAGATGAATGAGGAAGAAATTGAAATCACTCATGAATTCAATGACTATATGCTTGAGAATAAGGTCCTTCAACTCAAGAATAACTTCATTCCCAAAGGGTTGGTACCTTTGGAGCATATGTTTGATAGAAATGGTGTACGTGTGAATCCCATATTTCTACCCAAATATGACAACACTTAAGAATGCAACATTGGGACAGAAAAAGAGCCCAAGTACATAAATTTGTCCAAGGAAATCCCTAGTGAACATAAGGAGAAATATCTACAGTTGTTCAAAGATTACATAGATGTGTTTTTCTGGAAATATGAATACTTAAATACTTATGATACCATCATCATACAACATAGAATACCACTCAAGCCTGGTACTAATATTCCTTTTAGGAAGAAACTAAGGTAAGTTAATATTCTCTTGTTTCCTATCATTGAGAAATAGGTGAGGAAATTTGTATATTCGCATATCATCATTCCCCTCAGTTATTCTGAATGGGTGGAAAATATGGTTTGAATCAGGAAGGAGAGTGGAGAGATAAGGCCCTATGTAGACTTCAAGAACCTAAACAAATGCTCTCTGAAGGATAATTACCCTTTTCCTAAGATGGATCACATACTATAGAAAGTAGTATGATCAAATAGAATTTTTTTTATGGATGGTTTCTCAGGATATAACCATGTGGCAATGCATCCTGAAGATATGGAAAAGACACCCTTCACAACCCCATGGAGAACTTTCATGTATGATAAAATGTCTTTTGGGTTGATTAATGCAGGAACCACATTCCAATGAGCCATGGACATAGATTTTGTGGGTGAGAAAGGCATATTCATTGTTATATACCTTGATGACATGATTGTTTTCTCAAAGATAGATGAATATCTCATCAAGCATCTGAGGCATACTTTTATGAAATGCAGAAAATTTGGCATGTCCTTAAATACGAAGAAGTCTTATTTTTCTATGACTGAAGGAAAGCTACTTAGACATATAGTATCCAAAGGAGTGAATATAGATACAGAAAGGGTAGAGGCCATCAAGAAAATTTCCCATCCAAGAAATAAGAAAGAAATACAATCATTCCTGAGAAGAATAATTTTTTTAAGGAGGTTTTCCCTAAATTTTGTTGAAATGTTAAATCATATCACTAACATGTTGAGGAAAGACCATGAATTAAAATCGACCCCTGAAGCTAAAGAGTCGTTTCAATGAATCAAAGAGGCATTGGGAGAGTCTCCAGTGTTAGTCATCCCAAACTATGATAAATATTTCCTTGTCTTCTCTTTCTGCTTCAGAACATACCATAGTTTTTGTATTGTCACAAAAAAAGAGAAAAACCAAGAACGGTCTATAGCCTTTTTTAGTAGAGATTTAATATATATTTAATTTGGAGAAACGAGCATATTCCCTAGTCAAGGCACTAAAGGATTTTAGAGATTATATATTGCACTCAAAGATATTTTCTTATGTACCCACTAGTGCAATAAAGGATATCCTTACGCAGGTTGACCGAGAAGGGAGAAGGGGTAAACGGATTTCCAAACTACATGAATATGATTTGGAGATCAAACCCACTAAAATAATAAAGGGGCAAGGACTTGAAAAACTAATGGCTAAATCTAACTGCAGAGCTCTTGATATAAATTCTCTATCAATGGACATCATAGCAATAGAACCAGAAGAAGATGACACAAAAGGACTATCTTTGAAGGTAAGCCTTAAATTTTCTCCAGATGATCGGTACAAAGATGTAATTGTTTACCTATAGAAATTAAGCTACCATCCATCATGGGGAAAAGATAAGGCAAGATCTATTAGACTCAAAGTTGTAAAGTTTTTTCATTTTGGGAAAAAAATTATTTTGGAAGGACGCATGAGGGATATTGTTGAATTTCCTTATTGAAGAAGAAATTGAGGACATTATAAATGAGTTTCACAAGGGAGTGTGTGGGGGTCACCATGCTTGGAGAGCCACTACATACTAGATCCTCAAGGATGGATATTACTGGCCATCACCTTTTTTTGATGTGAATTGCATGGTTAGAGTGTGCGCAGAGTGTCAAATGTTTGCAAGAAAGAAAAATTTGCATCCCCTCCCACTCAGGCTTGTTAAAGAAAAGGCATATTTTAAACAATGGGGTTTGGACTTCATTGGTGAAATTAATCCAAATTATAGTGGGAAACACAAATGGATTCTTACGGCCATATATTATTTCACCAAGTGGGTAGAATCCATCCCCAAAAGAGAAGTGACTGACACTGTCATCATCAAGTTCATTGAGGAAAACACATTAGCCAGGTTCCTTCAAGAACAGTTAACCACTAGAAGACATATCTTGAGAAAATATGGATTGTAAGTAAGGTCTCCCTATAAAAATAGCTCATTTTTTCGATGGAACAAAATATGCATCATGGAGTATAAGAATGAAAACATATTTGAAGGCCCTTAGGTTTGGTATTTGGGAATAAGTCACAATAGGTTATGTAGATGAAGATGGGATTGAGTCAAGTGAAAATAATGCAAAAGAAATAGATGTCATATTGAGTGGCCTATCATATTCTGATGCTATCAAGGTAATGAAGTGTACATCAGCTAAACATATTTGGGACAAGCTAAAAAACATTTATGAAGAGAGATCCAATGATCTTCCTTCTATGAATTAGATACAGAAGAAGCACAATTTGTGAGAAAGATAAAAAAGGATCTAGAAAATACAAAGGTGAGCTACCCTTCAAATGTTTTGACTGTGGTAGAGTAGGACATTTTGTTGCTAAGTGTCCATATGAGAAAAGGGAAGATAGTGATGATGAAGAAGAATATTTATACATAACCATGGAAACAAATCCCATTGATGAAGAAAATGAAGATAATGAGAAAGAAAATCCAGATTAAGAAGAAGAATGTCTTGAAGAAAAACTCGTTAGTATCTTAGAAGAAATAAATGGACTCAGGGGAAAGAATATAAAGTAGAAGAAGCAACTACAAAAACATGAAAATAAGGATCATGATATTGAAGAAATAGAAAAGACAGTTATCATCCTGAAGACTCAACTAGAATAGGAAAAAAATATAGAAGAAGTGGTGAGAATCCAACTAAAAGAAAAGGGAGAAAATTTCAAGAAGTTAGAGGCTAAAATCCTTTCCTTAATAAAGGAACTATAGAAAGCAATTGATCAGTTGAATAGAATCTTGAATTTTGGAAAGAGTATTGAAATCTTAGACAATATTCTCAATTTCCGAAGGTCACCATTCATCAAGACAAATCTTGGCTATGACAATAAACAAAATACCACCGAGTGAGATGCAAGCATTAAGGTCACAAAGCCATCAGAAAAGGAAAATGGAGAAAATCCTACGATCTATGTTAATATTATCAAAGGCTCCATTAACAATGAAAGCAGCAGTAGGAAAAGAAATGATAACCAGCAAAAACCTGATTCTTCTCACAAAAACAACAAGAACGAGTTCAGAAGAGTTATTCCACCAAGAAGACCTTTCACAAAATGGTACCAAAATCTGTTTCTTGGCTATTGTTTTTCTTACAATAATTTTGGTCATAGAGTAATAGATTGTAGATCTTATGCAAGAAGTGATCATGTGAGAGATATAAATAGAGGTTCTTACAAAATCTCAAAGGATGTTTATGTGAGAAACAAAACTAGAATTTATCATGGGTTTGCTAACAGAAACTACAACGCATTTGATCCTCTACTTGATATTGAATATTATAAGTGAAATAACTATGGACACATAGCACGTGACTTTAAAAGAAGCATAATAAAGTCTCCTAAGAAAAACATGGAAGAAGATTTTCTTACCAAGCATAGAGAAGAATACACCAGGGTTTGGAAAAGGAAGCAAGAAGAATCGAAGAAGGAAGAATGTGGACTTGCACTTTATGCTCAAAATAAATGGAACCAATGTTACATTGACAATGGATGTTCAAAACACATGACAAGGGGCCAGACCAAGTTTCACACCTTGAAGGAAGAAAAAGGAGGCAATGTTACTTTTGAAGATAATGCTTCTGCAAGGATAGTTGGAAAATGTATTGTTAGTCTTGATAATGGAAAGACTAAGACCTAGAATGTATTGTATGTTGAAGGGTTAAAGCATAATATTCTAAGTGTCATCCAAATGTGTGATCAAGGTCACAACCTCACATTTCATTCTAAAGGGTGTGAGATAAGGAAAGCAACTTCATGAAGATTAGTGGAAAATGCAAACAGAACCTCAAGCAATGTATACATACTCAATGAAGTCAAAGGAGAAAAATGTTGTATGGGAGTCATATCCCTCTTATCTCATCAGTGAAAGGAAGCACAAGATTGGGGGGATTATCCCTTTTCCATTGATGTCAAAGGGGGAGAAGTTGCAGACAGAGAAAGATTTGCAGACAGGGGGAGTGTCAAAATTGACTAAGGGTTGCGATCAATGACAAAGGGGGGGATTTTTGGAAATATTGTTTTCATTGATGTGAAATATAGGGGGAGACTACATATGTCCAAGATAAAGATTGAAATATGGATATTGTTGGAAATCTTGTTTTTGGATTTTTGATGCTCAATATGGATACCCTATATTTGAAGACATTTTTACTCTATATACCTAGCTCAAATGGGAGAATAGGTTATATGGTTGTAAATATTATTCTAATACATTTCCAATAGTATATGGAATTCCCTATAACTTCCTAGGAATGAGGAGATATGAATTTTTTCATCCGACAACCCAACCAAAAAATTTAGGTCAACTCAGCTAGTCTTTATAGATCGGCCCTAAAAGTGGGGATAGAAATACTATAAATATAGGATATGTGTGCACATTTGAAAAACATCTAAGCAATAGATCAAGTTTGGGGTGCGCTAAAGGAGTTGGGTTGTCTTTTTGGTGTCTAAAGGTGTGCAAGAGGAGTCTTCTTATGATTTTATTGTTCTTAAGGTGCACTACGAAGGACTGGATGTATGTGAAGCTGCAATCATAGATGATTTTAGGGGCTAAATTTCACAAATGGGCTAATTTTCCATGGTTTTTCCTAAAAAAAGATTCTCTAATTCCCATTTTTTCTAAAAACAATTCGCCCAAATTCCATAAAATAAAATCATTTTACCTTAAAAATTGCCAAAATTTTATAGAAACTATATAAAATCCTTATAAATTTGAAAATTTTTACAAAAGTATCGCCAAACATTTACATTTTGCATATTAAGGACTAGTAAGATTAGCCCAGGTTTCTACATGTTAATATAAATTTCCATCCTTAAAATTATCCATGGCTACAATGTCCATTGTTTTGAGGTTGTGATGTTGCAGTCTGGGATCATATTCTGGGAATGATGCTATGAGTCTCTCTAGGAAACGAAGGCTACATGTGAGTAGGGTTTGAAGGATTGTCTATGGAATGAAGCATGCAAGTGAAGTCAGAAGTACTATGTGTATGAGTATCTTATATTAGTTTCTATGCAGGTCTTATTGAGTTGGTGCTTAGGTGAGGGGATTGGTGTCTCCATCAGTTTGGTGCCTGCAAATATTTTAATCGTAGGTTGGTGCCTACAGGTGTTGCTTAGTTAGTTCTCAGTTGAGGATATTGGTTGGTGTCTCCAATAGGTTGGTTCCTACATCTTGTTGATTTGGTTCTCAGTTAAGGAGATAGGTGTCTCCAATAGATTGGTGCATACATCTTGTTGATTTGGTGCTCAGTTAAGGATATTGGTGTCTCTAGTAGATTGGTGACTACAATCATTGTAATAGTAGGTTGGTTCCTACATGAATTTATAAAGATAAGTTTTATGGTTTTCTCCCGGCTGTGTTTCCATGTTAAACTCGATGCATTGTGATTTGAGTTTATATGTGATTATTGTTTCTCAGCTAATGAATTATTGATGAATGGTTAAATAAAGGAAAAAATATCTTATATTGATTCACCCCCCCCCCTCTCAGTATAAGCATAATTTCAACAAACATATTGATGGAGGAGAATCGTTTTCAATAGCATGGACCAAGACTTATCAACGTCAAGGAATCTGTACGGGATCTCAGCGCTGGCAATCACAGCAGATATTTTGAAGTCTGTCGTAACTCAACGTCGGAATTAATATTTGGGGCACGCTTGAAATCAGGTCGGGAAAATTTGGAGGCACGCTTGGATGATTACGAGTGAAATGGGAGACTCCACTACAGCTCTGGAATGTGACTGGTCTAGATAGTCGTTAAGTTAAGTTATAGAGTAGACAAGTAGCCAGGAAAAACCCTAAGAGCCCTATGTGATAAATAGAGGTTTTGTACGCCCAAATGAGGCTAGTCAGTAGTTGGTTGGAATATAAGTTAGGAAGAGATTTCAGTAGTTTTGTTGTTCATTTACAGTTGTAACCATTTTCACTTATGAATATAACAGAGGAAAATTGATCCAATGCATGGTGTGAACATTGTTTGCAATTATCTATATTATGTTTTCATGAATGAATGAATCTCATTCTGAGTGGATGGGACTGTGAATGTTAGGATAAGTTTCAATTGTTTATCTTCTGTCAAAGTAGTGCAAGCATGCACACAGAACGCAAGGAGTGCGTTAATGGGATCTGTTTTGATTCAGAAGCTCAGAAGAGATAACACGAAACTTTCCCTTTGCAAGGAGTGCAAAGAGTCTAGTGCAAGGCATGCACAGTCACCCGCAAGAACCCAAAACCTTGCATAAATATCTGGTGCAAGGAGTGCATGGATCCAATATTTGACTAAGTGTCGAAGGGACTTTGCAAGAAGTCAAAGAACCAAAAAGGGAGAACGCTAGGAGGGCGAGAGGAATTTCTCTTCGAGAAATCTTCAGAATCTGAGTTATCGAAATCCATGAAATGTAAGGAGTGTGCAGGGAAATAGAACTCTTCACGAGACCAAGCTCAGGAGGAATAACACTTTTCATAAGTGTTGACGAGATCCAGGAAATGGACTCGCAGGAAGGACAAAGGTCGAAGCCTTTGAATCACTCGAAAATCTTCTAAGTCTGAAGAAAGCATAAGCTAAGGGGGAAAGATCTGGATCGCCCGATCAGTGTCCAGAAAAAGAGGAGCAAGTGTAGAGGAGGAAGGATCTCAGTCATTTGGTCCAAGCGCAAGAGAATCATAGCTGTCCAATCAAGGTAAAGTTCACTAGCATTAAATATTTGAAGGCACACAGGAGGAACAAAGTCATGAAATTCTGAAATCATCGAGACCGTCCATCATCAAGGAAGACACGTGGTTAGAGATAAGTGTTTCACTGACTCATGACTCGAAGGATTCAAAGGTTGAGTCTTGAGAACTCGCAAAACGTGAAATCGTGACTTGATCTAAGTTGTTGGATCCAGGAGAGATCTAGACCGTTGATTGTCCAGGGTGAAATATCGGCATTTCGGGGATCGGAGGACCGGGAGTGATAAGTATTTTGACTTCGCAAAACTCAAAGTCCTGAAATCATCATGACTGTCAGATCGAAGGAAGATCTAGATCATGGATCCGGAGCCATATCAATTTCAGCTATTGGGAGAATGGAGGCAAGGAGACTCCAAAGTCGTGAAACGTGAAACGTCGATTTGATCGCAGTCGTCGATCCAGGGAAGATATGGACCGTAGATCTTGGGACATCATGATTTCAGATATCGGGGGAACGGAGGTAGTAGCAGTCCTAGAGTCATGAAATGCGAAGTCGCAACGTGCCTTTTACTCAAGCGCGTGGTCAACGCTATTGGTCACAAGAAAGAAAGGGCTTAGCAAAGAAGAACTAGTGCTCATTTAACATTGAGGTTCAAACAGCACTCAATAGAGAAGCCACGGGTCTCGTACGACCTGCGCATTTGGGGAAAGGACCTGTGTAAGTGGGTTTGGGGTCTAGTAGAGACCCAGAGAGTCAATAAGACTCATTTTCTTGATCAATCCTAGACCGGGAGGTCGCATAGCCCTTAGGAGAGAAGGGGGGTATGCATCAAGTGGTATCAAAGAATATTTATGTCTGTAGATTTCAGGTGAAGGAGGAAAAGGACTTGAATTTTTACTTTGTGTGTGACATACAGTCAACACAATTCCACCCATGAGACGAGTGGAACCACCATTGGCCAATCGAGCTATAGAAAGGGAGATGCAAGAAATTTGTGCAAGATTAGAGGTGATGGAGGCAGTTCAGAGACGAGCACCTGATGCTGGAGATGTCAGTGATGCAGAGAGAAAAGAAGAAGTGGGAGAGAATGTCGTCAGGGAATTTGTAGGAGAGGATGTTGTCAAAGAACGCTTGCTGAGAGAAGTTTCCAGATTGGGAGGCAGATCCAAGATGGAGGTCCCAATGTATGAAGGCAATTTAGATGTCGAAGAGCTATTGGATTGGATAAGATCCATGGACAAATATTTCAACTATGAAGACGTTGATGAGGAAAGAAGGGTGAGACATGTTGTCACCAGACTAAAAGGACATGTAGTGTTGTGGTGGGATGAACTGCAAGATGAGAGAAGAAGCAAAGGCAAGCAGAAGATAAAGAGATGGGACAGAATGGTAGGCAAGTTGAAGGCTAAATTCATGCCCAAATATTATCAAATCAATCTGTTCAGGAAAATGGAGAACCTGAGACAAAAAGGGATGACATTTAAGGAGTACATAGAGAAGTTCTATAGGTTGAACATCAAAATTGGACAAAGAGAGAGAGAGATGAAGAAAAAAATTCCAGATTTATAAATGGCCTGAGATATGAAATCTAGGATGAGCTCAGCATGATGTCAATAAGAACAGTGGAGGATGTTTATCAATTTTCACTGAAGGCAGAGGAGAAGTTGGCCAAAAAATAAATTCAGTGAGGGAGAGGTAAAGGCTCAGTCCCAAGAAAAAGCAATGGATTTACCCATGACAGCTTACATAAGTCTAAGGATGAGACTAAGAAACCACACAGTCACTTGGAAAGAGGAGGAAGTTCCCGAGAAAGACAGGATGGTGGAAGAAATTCTTCCATAGGAAGAGGAAGAAGAGGAGGTGGAGATGTAAGATTTTATGCCTGTGGAAAGATAGGACACGTGTATTGGGAATGTCCCGAGAAAAATAAAGAAGGAGGAGGCAAAGCTCACATTTCAGAAGAACGGAGAAGAGATGTTGAAGCAGAAGGAGAAGAGGATGGTAGATCCCTGATGTTGAGGAAAGTTCTCTTAAAACCAAAGGCAGAAATTGAAAGGTCGGTGCAGAGGAACAGTCTCTTTAGAATAGATTGCAATACTAAAGGCAGAGTATGCAAGGTGATAATTGGTAGTGGTAGCATTGACAACTTAGTATCCACAGAGATGGTGGAGAAATTGGATCTGGAGACAACTGCACATCCAAAGCCATACAAAGTCTCATGGTTGCAAAAAGGACACTAGGTAATGGTTACTAAATAATGCCTGGTTGAATTTAAGATAGGATGATATAGAGATGAAATTCTATGTGATGTAATTCCCATGGATTTATGCCATATTTTACTGGGAAGACCATAGTAGTTTGACAAGAATGTCATTCACGATGGGAGGAAAAATACATACACATTAGAGAAGAATGGTAGGACAGACATGGTGTTGCCAATAGAGGAGAAGAGACTGAAAGAGGAGGCCAGCACAAGCATACTTCTCATGAGTGGGAAGGAACTTCTGAAAGAATTCAAGGAAGAATAGGAGATACAGTTTGTTGTGGTAAGGAAACCCAGAGTTATCCTTACAAGTACTTCGATGGAGGATTTGCCTGAAGAAGTTCAGGAATTCTTGGATAATGTTTCTGACATAGTGGTGGATGAGCTGCCAAAATCATTGCCACCCATAAAAAGTATCAGTCACCATATCAATTTGATACTAGGAGCAAGTCTGCCAAACAAAGCAGCATATAGATTGACACCTCAAGAGAACGAGGAAGTGAAGAACCAAGTCCAGGAACTGTTAGACAAGGGTTTGGTTAGAGAAAGTTTGATTCCATGCGCAGTACCAACTGTGTTGAGTCCAAAGAAGGATGGAGGATGGTGAATGTGTAGAGACTCAAGGGCCATTAACAATATCACCATCAGGTATAGATTTCCTTTACCGAGAATGGATGATTTAATGAACTATTTAAGTGGAGAAAATTTATTTTTTAAAATAGATTTGAATAGTGGATATCTCCAGATTAGAATGAGGGAAGGTGATGAGTGGAATACATCCTTTAAGACAAATGAAGGTTTGTATGAGTGGCTTGTTATGTCATTTGGCTTAATAAATGCCCTGAGTACTTTTATGAGGCTGATGAATGAAATACTAAAAGATTTCATTGGAAATTTTATGGTTGTGTATCTGGATGATATATTGATCTTTAGTAGGACTAAAGAGGAGCATTTGAGGCACCTGACATTAGTGATGAGGAGGCTAAAGCAGGAGGATTTTTTGATAAATCTGAAGAAGTCCTATTTTATGAAGACAGAAATCATTTACTTGGGTTTTGTGATCTCTTCAAATGAACTGAAGATGGATCCAGAGAAGGTGAAAGCAATCAAAGAATGGTCGTCACCTAGTATGTTTGAAGTAAGGAGCTTCCATGGATTAGAAAGATTCTATAGGAAGTTCATCAGAGACTTCAGTGGAATTTGTGCACCAATGATGGATAAAGTGAAGAAGAAGAAAAAGTCTTTTAAATGAACAGAGGAAGCTGAGAGGAGCTTCAATATACTGAAGGAGAAAATAACAGAGCGACCAATTCTGGTCTTGCCAAATTTTGAGAAGACTTTTCAAGTGAGGTGTGAGGCAAGTGGAGTTGCAACTAGATCATTCTTGAGCCAGGACAATAGACCTATTGCATATTTCAGTGAGAAGTTGAATGAGACCAAGAGAAAATACTCTGCATATGAAAAGGAGTTTTATGCCATAATTCAAACCTTGAAGAAATGGAGACAGTAGCTTGTCCCACGGGAATTTGTCTTGTATAGCGATAACCAAGATTTACAATTCATAACCAAGCAGGAAAAATTGAATCAGGGGCATGTGAAATGGGTTGAGTTTATGAAGAATTTTACTTTTGTCATCAAACATATTGTTGGGAATGCTAACAAAGTTGTTGATGCATTAAGTAGGAGATGTTTGATTCTGCGGGAATTTTAGGTGAAGACCTTGGGGTTTGAACACCTTAAGGACGTGTATTGTGATGATATAGATTTCAAGGAAGCATACAAAGCATGTGTGAACCCTGTGCTGAGAGACATAAGCCAATGGACAGAGTACATGATTCAAGAGGGATTGTTGTTCAAAGGAAATCAGTTGTGCATACCAAAGTGCTCAATGAGGGATAACCTTTTGAAGGAAAAACATAGTGGAGGATTGGTTGGAAATTTCGGCCATGATAAAACGTTTTCACAGTTGAGAAGTTCATACTATTGTCTAGGTATGAGAACAGAAGTGATAAATTCTATGAACAGATGTAGAATCTACCAAAATGCGAAAGGAAAAAGACAAAAAACTGGATTGTATCAACCATTGCCAATACTAGAGAGGCCTTGGGATGCAATAAGCATGGATTTTGTGTTGGGACTGTCGAGAATGCAAAGAGGATTTGATTCCATATTTGTGGTGGTGGATAGATTTTCAAAAATGGCACATTTTATCCCATGCCAGAAGACCAGTGATGCAACACATGTTGCAAATCTGTTTTTCAAGGAAGTTGTAAGACTTCATGGCCTACCCAGAAGCATTGTCTCGGACAGAGACACAAAATTTGTTGGTCACTTTTGGAGAACACTATGGAAGAAGTTGGGGACAGATTTATCCTTCAACTCAGCTTATCATCCTCAGACAGGTGGACAGACTGAGGTGGTGAACAGAAGTTTGGGAAACTTATTGAGGAGTTTGGTCACTAAGCACCATAATCAGTGGGATCAGATTCTTCCGCAAGCAGAATTTGCATACAATGACTCACCAAATAGGAGCACTGGAAAGAGTCCATTCCAAATATTTTATGGAATTCAATGCAAGGGAGTATCTGAGTTGAGACACTTGGAATGGAGTGAGATCATGAGCGTTGGAGCAGAAGATTTTTCTGCAGAAATGCAGGCGCTCCATAGCCAGATCAGAGGATAGTTGCAAATTTCTAACCAGAAGTACAAGCGCAGAGCTAATAAACATCGCAGAGAAATTTAATTTGAAGTAGGAGATCAGGTTTTGGTACATCTTAGGAATGAAAGGTTCCCTAGGGGGACATATAAAAAGCTAAAGATGAAGAAGATAGGGCCATGTAAGATCTTGACGAAGTTTGATGAAAATGCCTATGAGATTGAGTTTCCATATTATGTGGGCATATCGTCCATATTCAATGCTTCAGACCTGTATCCTTATAGGAAAGATGACACAGAGGGGTTAGAATATCAATAGAAGATCCAGTGGGAGAAACAAATGTTTCTAGTAGAGAAGCCACAAATGGAGAAGATCATGGATAAGAGGATTGGTAAAAAACCAGGAGGAAAACCTATTTTGAATATCTGGTCAAGTGGAAGGGACACCCAATAGAATATTTCAGTTGGGAAAATGAAGTTGTTATACAGAAGCATGGAAGATCGGTGCAAGAGCTCATGGACAGGAGTCCATGAATTGTTTTTCAAGGGGAGTATGATGCAGGAGCATCGTTGGCAATCGTGTGGAGAAAGACTTATCAACGTCAAGGAATCTGTACGAGAGATTAGTGCTAGCAGTCACAACAGATATTTTGAAGTCCGCCTTAACTCAGCGCCGGAATTGATCTTTGGGGCACACTTGAAATCAGGCCGGTAAAATTTGGAGGAACGCTTGGACAATTACGAGCGAAATGGGAGACTCCACTGTGGATCTGGAATGCGACTGGTCTAGATAGTTGTTAGTTTAAGTTATAGAGTAGACAAGTAGCCAGGAAAAACCCTAAGATCTCTCTGTGATAAATAAAGGTTTTGTATGCCCGAATGAGGCTAGTCGGTAGTTGGCTGGAATAGAAGTTAGGAAGAGATTTCAGTAGTTTTGTTGTTCATTTAAAGTTGTAACCATTTTCACTTATGAATATAACAGAGGAAAAATGATCCAATGCATGGTGTGAACATTGTTTGCAATTCTCTGTATTGTATTTCCATGAATGAATGAATCTCATTCTGAGTGGATGGGACTGTGAATGTTAGGATAAGTTTCAATTGTTTCGCTTCTGTCAAATTATTGCAAGCATGCACACCGAACGCAAGGAGTGCATTAATGGGATCTATTTTGATTCCAAAGCTCAGAAGAGATAACACAAAACTTTCCCTTTGCAAGGAGTGCAAAAATACTAGTGCAAGGCGTGCACAGTTACCCGCAAGAACCCAAAACCTTGCATAAAGATATGGTGCAAGGAGTGTATGGATCTGAGATTTGACTAAGTGTCGAAAGTACTTTGCAAGAGGTCGAAGAACCGGAAAGGGAGAACGCCATGAGGGCGAGAGAAATTTCTCTTTGATAAATCCTTAGAATCTAAGTTATCGAAATCCCTGAAACGCGAGAAGTGCATGGGGAAATCGAAGTCTTCATGAGACCAAGCTCAGGAGGAATAACACTTTTCATAAGTGTTGACGAGATACAGGAAACATAATCGCAAGAAGGACAAAGGTCAAAGCCTTTGAATCCTTCGAAAATCTTCTAAGTCTGAAGAAAGCGTAAGCTAAGGGGGAAAGATCTGGATCATTCAATCAACGTCCAGACAACAAGGAGAAAGTGCATAGGAGGAAGGATATCATCCGTTTGGTCCGAGCGCAAGAGAATCATAGCCATCCAATCAAGGTAAAGTGCACTAGCATTAAATCTTTGAAGGCACACAGGAGGAACAAGGTCACAAAGTTCTGAAATCATTGGGACCGTCTGCCGTCAAGGAGGACACATGGTGAGAGATCAGTGTTTCACTGACTCGTGACTCAAAGGAGTCAAATTTTGAGTCATGAGAACTCGCGAAATGCGAAATCGTGACTTGATCTGAGTCATTGGATCCAAGAGAGATCTGGACCGTTGATTATCTAGGGTGAAATATCGTCATTTCGGGGATCGGAGGACCGCGAGTGATAAGTATTTCGAATTCATGAAACGCGAAGTCCCGAAATCATCGTGAATGTCAGATCGAAGGAAGATATCTATCGTGGATCCAGAGCCATCTAAATTTTGGCTATCAGGAGAATAGAGGAAAGGAGACTCCAAAGTCGTGAAAAGCGAAACGTCAATTTGAACACAGTCGTCGATCCAAGAAAGATCTGGACCATAGATCTCGAGTCATCGTGATTTTGGCTATCGTGGGAATGGAGGTAGAATCACTCCTAGAGTCGCAAAACGTGAAGTCATGACGTGCCTTTTACTCAAGCGCGTGGTCCCCACTAGTGGTCACAAGAGAGAAAGGGCTTAGTAAAGAAGAGCTAGTGCTCGTTTAACATTGAGGTTCAAACAACGCTCAGAAGAGAAGTCGTGGGTCTCATATGACCTGCACATTTGGGGAAAGGACCTGTGTAAGTGGTTTTTGGGTCTAACAAAGACCTAGAGAGTCAATCAGACTCAATTTCCAGGTCGATCTTAGACTGGGTGGTCGCGCATCCCTTAGAAGAGAAGGGGGGTCTGCATCACATATGTTGGAAGCTTACATGGGTGGATTAAAAGAAGACACTAACATGATATTTTCTTAAAACATCCTAAAAATATTATGGAGGCTATGCAATTTTCTCATCTTATTCAATCCAAGAATAGGGATACACACAAGTCTACCACTGGAACATATGAAGGAAGAATATATAGATTTGTGTCTCATAGGGAAAACCTACCTCAACCTACTTGAATATCACAGAAATAAATGTAGTAAAGAAGAGCAAAAGGACTATGCTTTAGTTGTAATAACAAATAGTCAAAAGGGCATAAATGTCAAGAAAAAAAAAATTCACCTTGGAGAATAATTATACAGAGGAAATGGAGGCATATGCACAAATGGATGAAGAAGGATCTGTGAACTTAAGATATCAGGAAAAAAGATGTAGAAATTATGCACAAAATTGACAGGTGTGAAATATATGTTCATGCATTGGTAGATTTATCAGCACCTCATACCCTTAAGATTATAAGATATTGTTGATCTAAAAGATTGTCTTACAGTCTTTAAGATAACATCATGAGGATAAATCCCCTTACATTTTTAAAGAGGTGGTAATCCTCTATTTTTAAACAATATGCAAGAACATAAATGATGCATGAGATAGTACCATACTTATTCTTGAAATAAATATTTGCATGCAAAGATTACCTGAGAAAGGACCATGTATCTCACAGAAAGTAAATATTCACACTATAATACAAGATTATAGACCAAAATACTATAAAGTACCATAGGACAACATTTCCATCATAGAATTCATTAAAGTAAGACACATTATTCAGCACAAGGAAGGAAAATAAGGACCACATATGGCAAAGAACTTTAAATGACCATTCTATTAAGATTCAAAAACTATTTTGATAGACACACATTTGAAATATCATGCTTAGAAATTAAATTTTGATAAATCATTAATGTTATGTCTCGAATAGTTCTCTAGGAACCTTAGAAAATAATAGATGTCTTTGTAAAAATAAATAATAATGTATGAGAGTTCAATGAAAGTAAATTATGTTTTCCCTTCAAAGAAGACCAACTCTTGCGGACCATAAAATAAAAGAGAGACATGGAAGACAAAAATAAGGAAGTCATGGGTCATCCTTTGGTTTTCACAGATTTTGGAAACAAAAAATGCAAAATGACCACTGACTTAGGAAGAAAAATTAGTAATAACAAGAACAAGGTGACTACTCGACTTACTTTGATGGAAGTTAGCTACCATTATCTCCTTGTTGTGGTGTCTTTTGTATGTTGTTATTGTGATATAGATGGAATAATTGAATTAACGACTTCTTATTGATTTGTTTTAGTTATTTTAACTCAAGCCTTCAATAACCATTGTTCAATGTACTTCCTGATTGGAGCAATCGTTATCTCATGTTTGGTCTTGGTTTCAAATAACTCATTTTCTAGTTTTCTTAAATCAAGTCTCAACTAATGGAGTGTGTCCTCAATGTCTTCATTCTTTTTCACATATCGGACTAACCATATTTCTACTCCTTCAGAGAACTCAATTGAATCACTAAATTCACTGGCCCGGGAAACTTTTAATACTTTCAATTGATCTTGTAGTTGTTCCCTTGATAAAAGTATTGTATCCATAATTAAATGTGGGCCCTCTAATTCCTTAGTCAAATAAACAAGTTTTAAGAATATATCACCTCTTTTAATGTTAATGACAACACATTCAGACAACAATTCCCTTAAGAATTTAATTTTCCTTAACCAACAAGTATTGATTTGTTTCATTGAGACTTAGAAAGAAGGTTTTGATCTCTTCTATGTAGCTCACTTAAACTTGAAACCTTTCCCGCAAATGTACCTACTTTTGCCTTGTATATCCTTCATCATTTTCCAAATAGTTTTGGATATACTCTTTAAAATGCAAAACACCTGTTGAGAAAGTAGTTGAGATTTGTGCTTACTCCCATATCTCAAGGATTAAGGCTATTCTTTTCTTAACTCCAATGTATTTTCTTATAGCCACTAGTAAGCTTGATGAACCTTTTAATATGGAACTGGTGTAATGCCATGTTTTCCCCCATGATTATAATTATGATTAAGACTTCATATGGTTATGTTTATGAAGCTTGTAATCATGTTTTGATTAATAAAAACACAAGACAACTTACTGAGGAGGGAAGAGCCTTGACAGTACTAGCCATGATATCATGTGTGGAATTGATGAAGTGGACATGTGAGGCGAAGTAGAGAAGTTTTAGTGAAGAAAATAAGAATATTTCTTAACAAGATTTCCTATACTTTTATGGGAATATGTGAATGCATGTGAATTTATGAATTGAAATCTCTGAGTAAGATGTGTTGATGCAAAAAAGTGCAACTGAATCCTTCTTGCAAAGAATTGCAATGCAATGTACTTTATTAATTTTATTATTATAGTATAACTAATAGGTGGGAACCCTTGAAGAAAAAAAAAAACATATTAAGTTGATTTCTCTCCTTTAAAAAAAGGAGCTCACAAAACAATTGACGTGAATTATGACATAATTGCATTCTAGTATTCTATGCATGAATGATTTCTTTGACAAAAGTTTGTGATTATCCTTATACTTCATTGCGCCGAGAAAATCATCATCGCATGAGGAAGAAAACAAGGCAAAGGTCCATCGCATAAATGATATGTTAGCCACTTCACAAGGGTTTGGACTTTGTTTTTGTTTTAAGCTTATGACATATTTAAAAGTTTGGTTAAGTTCTACTATATTCGCATATACCATATAAGAACGTTGGTTATCATTGTGAAGGTTCAATACTATACAAAGTTGTTTCATATGATAAGGCTAGCATATGATTCAATGATTGGTCGTATGGTTGATAAAATGGATAAATAAACATTGGTAATTTTTTGTGTTTTTTGAATATGGTATAAATGTGGTTGTTGGAGATGATATAAATACGAGTTGAAAATCTTTGACTGTATGGATTGTATGGTACCTAGAATGAATTTTGAGTTTGAGCTAGCATTTTAATGATGTCCACCATGTAAAATCTAATTCATTGATGGTTATCGTGGAAGAGTTGGTAAGTTTTTGGGATCCATTCATCCGATTGTGGAGGCGACGTGAAGTAAATGAGATTTATTGCACTCTCCATTGGTTTTCCCTCTTGAGGTATACCACCTTTTCACATTATCATTTGCTTGGAAATAATTTGTTGTTGTTAGTCGAGGGTTTTGAGTTTTCAAATTTTGTTGGTGGTTGGATAACGATCCTTGGTTGTCCCTCTTGTGGTTATTTAAATGACTTTGATAGGTATGAGCACTTTAGACTCTTCTAGCATCAATGTTTTACTATGCTCTGATAATTTTAGATGTTGGTTCTATTATGTTTGCATATTGTATGTGTTTTCTAAGCGTGACTCTATGTTGCCTATGGACGTTTAAAATTTGGTGAATGACTGTGAATATATTCAAAATCGAATTGTCACGTTCCTTTGATTAGTAACAAGTAAATATTTTTGGGTTTTGAATACTAGTGGTATCTTTGACCAGGTGTTTGCATGGCAAGCATGTTAATATAGTTTGGTTTTAAAAATATTACGAATGAATGTGAGATTGAAGAATCACATTTGAAGTGCATTATCATCTTTACCTTCATGGGATTTCATGGTGTGTAACCCAATATAGCACTCTGTGTTTTTTTATATTGGGTGTGGATTTTAAAACAAATAAAAAGGAAATGTTCAGGGTTTGCATTTCGACTGCTCCTATCTTTAGTTCAAAAGGAAAATTCAAACAAATGTTAGGGCACATTTTGTTATATATAGATGGTTTGGCTTGACTGTCACTTGTGTTGGATATATGGATAATTTTTTAGCTTGTTTCAATTTGACTCGCCTCTTGCTCATATGGGTTTTTATTGGCTTGCTATCTTGGTATGGGTTGAGTTACAAATCTTGTATTTTAAAAGGGGCTCAAAATGTATGGTTTGCATTCACCCTTGTGTCTCGACCTGCTCTTGTTCATGAATTCATAAATGGTTTGAGCGAATTTCTTTTATGTCCAAAAGCATGGATTTGAAACCCTCTAATCAGTTTCATTTGGTCCTACTTATTGAGAAGCAAATTCTGCAAATAAATTTGTTTTGTGCACAAAATTGAGTTGGAAGTGTTATATGGGAATTAGAATGGATAGTGATGTGCCTGTGCATAGCCCAACATTGTATTCTTGGGTTCTTTATGGTTCTGGCATGTTGATGACAACTCAAAAAATTTACCAATATTCTTATATGAAATCCTACTTGAATTGCACTCTAGTTTTGACAATTGATGATATGAATATTCAAATGGTTATGATATGTGTAGCAACACAAGAATGATACTTAGTTCAATGAATTTGACATATGAAAAATGATCAAACTATCCATCATTCTTAGTTTGATTAACAGAACTTGAATGGATAAACCTTGAACGAATTAACGACATGGATCTTTCATACTAGAATTTATTAAATGGAATTCTCTAAAATATTTGTTAATATATTTTGATGGATGTTTTAAATTGATTACATTGGTTGATAGTATATGGAACGACAATTTGTCTTCATAAATAGCATTCATCATTTTCATTTCTCGTCCATGATTTCACTTTATGCAAATTATAAAGCCCCTCATTTTTTTTCCGAAATCATTTTATTATTCCCATGTTCTATTCTCAAAAATAATGTGATTGTATAGAAGCTCTCTAATTTGGGAAGGTTGATAAAAGGCATATTTCAAATAAAAACAGTGAACATTGATGATATCTACAGTTAAAAGAGGGTGATGATATGATTATTAAAGTTGTTTTTTTGTTAAGAAATGATTGTGTTTAGAACAGTAACCATTGTTTCCTTTTCATGAATTTCATTTTCCATTCATTACAAACCCAACCATATCCCATATATCATTGAATTTCCATGTTCTACATGTTAACAATTATGGACTAAAGTCAACATAGTAATGGATTGATTGTGTGCATGCTTGTGTGTGAACTGATAAGAGACAATGTTTTAAATTTATCTTTAGGCAAAGTAATTTGATGGATGATTAGTATTTCTTGTTTCATATACTGATCTAAATTTTTTTAGACAATGACCTTCTTCAGCAGAGGTGGAGGCAGAGGAAGAAACAATTGTTGGCAGAGAGGTAACATGAGACCCAGATTCTCCATACATTTTGATGTTGATCCTCAAGAATTGAATCAGCTATTTCAAGCTAGTTTCTTTAACATAGTGGGCCAAGGAGTGTTTCAGCCACATCCTCGACCAGAAAGGCCTCCTTACCAGCCTCTCCCAAGTCTTTCTAATTTCCATGTTCCAGCAATTGTGTCCCTCCAGCCAGAGGTCCCTATCAATGATTCCTGGCAGGATTTTGTTCACCAACCTGTAGTCCATCATGATGGATGGCACATAGTATCTTTTCCATTTCCACCTCCACCACCACTCAACTAGCATGCCCAGTAGATTGCCATAGTGCATCCCCTATCAAATATTCATATGAAATAAAGAGACTCAAAATAACCATCCATGAGCCTAATTCAAGCAAAGGAAAAAAAGTCGTCACTCATTCTAAGTCATCTAATGATTCCTCTCAGTCAGTAACTTTTCATGCTTACCAAGATGATGAACATTCTCAAGCCTTCAATGAAGTTCACCCTCAAGCATCCAATCAGCCATACTCTGAGAAGGCCAACTCAACAAACAATTTATAAAAGGCATCAAGTAGTGAAAAGAAGTGAACTGCTTCTCACAGTAAATACAGTTTTTTATCATTTATATGGTGGGCGGTTTATTTATGTTTTGACTTCTTTTGGATAGCATGATACTATGTCTTCTTTTTTGGAAAACCAATTCATATTTTATTTTTGCAGTGGAAAATACATTTTATTTATTTGATATATAAATGGATAATTTTGGGAGACACGAGAGGTTGTTCAAAGTGATTTCTTATGTGTATATTTATGAGTTGACATGATTTATTATTTAAGTAAGTTATGAAGTGACAAGGAGGAGATCAAAACTTAAAAGGACTTAAAGGAATTAGGGGTCCCACCTATTAGTTATTATTTATTTACCCTTTGTCTATTATTATGATTATTTAATATTTGTCCCTAACTAATATTGAGTCATTTATGACTTAACTAAAGGTAGTTTGAAACTACCACAACTTGTTTTGAGAAAGATAAAATTTGATCATAAAAAGAGACAAAAAAGGAGAGAGAACAAGGAAAGAAATTTTTTATAAAGGATCGTATTGAAGGTAGCAGGATTCAAAGATTGAGATACCTAATTCGGCAGCTTATTATAGAAAGAGTCAGTAAATGATACTTTTGTGGCTAAGTTGATCTGTATTTCTAGTCTTAGTCTTCTCTTTTTTTCAAAGTCTTTTTGTATGGTGCCCATCAAAGATCTCTAAATCTGATCTTGGTCCTTACCCTCGTAGGGGTTTGAAAACAGGGTTAGGATTGTAACTTGGAATGAAATCAATAAAATTGCTTTGCTGATTTTGATCTCACATGTGCATTATCTGATATTACTTTCATATTTGTAGTTCGTTTGTTCTTTAATTCTCAAAACAAAGTACATATATATTTTTACTTTCTTCTTTTTACATAGTTTAATTTTCAAAAAAGGAAGCATTAGTTCCTTGTACTTATTACTTGAGAATCAATTGACAATTGTGTCTAAGGCTATAAAATCTGGTGATAATCCCAACTATCTTACCCTAGACAATTAAGATTCAAGATGTTGGTGTTGGGAACTCTCCATTCCCTCAACATCAACAAGATGGAATGTATTCTTTTATTTCCATCAATAATCTGTTAAATTCATGAAGTCAAGTGAATAATGTGTGGTGTTGTGTTGTTGTGTAATACTGGAAGTACTACAACTTGAGAGGAAATTTTGCAAGATATGGATGAAAACTTCATTTGGGATATGAAGGGAGTATCTCAGTCCCTGTAAAATTATGGGTAGAGTAAGGAACCCCCAAGTCATGTTGGATTCCCCTATCCTTAAGTGGAAATCTTGAAAAAGATGCAATAACTTCATTTACAATGAATTTGGAAGGACTGTGAAGGTATTAGAGTATCTTATGAACCCTTGAGGGTATGGAAAACCTTACGGTGTCATCCTATTAAAACAAAAAAGTGACTAAGTCCTGAGCCAGACTGTTTCTTTGACGTAGAACTCAGCTTTGAGTCGGGATGATTCTTAGCCATTGATTTGATGCATTTAGTGTATCTCATTCATTTGTCAAAGAATGGAGTCAATAAAGAGTCAAGTTGTGAACTTAACAAGGACCGTCTATCCATCGAATTAGAACTTGGTGAGATTTGAGTCGTTCTTCGGGAGTAGAAGTTCCCAAAACTACCTAAGGCAAGGTCGAGGAGAGTTTCAACAATGAAAGTGGCCATGGACCTTAGATATATTAGAGGATACCTCCTCACCATTGTATCTACAAGATCCAGTTTGATGAAGGAAAATATGGGTCGTTGATGTCGAGTTCAGTTTCTTCAGAAGAAGAGTAGCCAACAGTCTCTAGGAGGAGGCTAGAGCTATGAGTTGACTATGAAGAAATGCATGGTAATCATCAATCTATCGAAAGAGATCCAGAAAAATCATATCCATTGAATTTTAGTTGGTTTGGCCATGAGAAAGAGGGAAAATAACCTTAACCATAATCCATATAGAACCCGGATTTGTGATCATGACTGTTGATGGAGGTTTTGCGATCATCGTCCAATATGGCCAAAGCAATCGTCGAGATCAAGCGATCAAAAGTAGGCCTCGAAGTTCAAGTGGGTGCACTTTGATGATGACAAAAATATTTATAAGGATAAACGAGGTTCGTTGATCAGCTGATGAGCTACACAGAATCTTAGTCGTATATTGATTGTTGTAGGTCCCACCTAAACATATTAGAAGAGTTTCAAGCACGGTCGTTAAATACTGTGTAAGTTAAAGGAAATGACGTGATCGGAGTCGTTGAGAGTCAAAGTCTAAGAGCCGTCAAATATGAATATTGGACTCATCTGAGTTTGTCATTGGAACTTGGGGTCAGGGATGAATTATGTCTCCATGACAGAAAGAGGACCCCAAGAATGACGAGGAAGGGTTCCGAGAAATCAAAATTGTTGAGTCGACGAGCCAAGTGGAAGGTGCCATGTCAGTGTCACATTGAATGATGCAAGGGACAAGTAGCCACATGGATTCCACGTGGTAGTAAGTTGAAAAACTTCAATAGCTTGTAACTCTTGATGTCGAGCTCAAAATTGGGTAAGATGACAATCGTTGGAAATTTCTTGACGAGCAGAATTTAATTATGAGGTATAATGCTCGAAATGAAGCAAGTTGATGAAGAGGAAATTTTGACATCCCTCCAACCTAAGTGATATTTATGGGGTCAGGTGTGTTACAAAGTGGTATCAAATTGGTGTTCAAACTCTAGGCTTGAATGGGCCACTGAGGTCGCTTAAAACTATTTTAGAAAATTTTGATGATGCTTGGCATGTGTGTATTAAAATGATGATGTAATTTCTAATGAGGGATTTTTTTTTATCATGTAGGACATACCGAAGGGTAAGAAAAGGTGAATGGTGTAGTGCAACATGGAAGAAATATCGCATTTCAAAGATGAGGAAACTGATGGTCGGAGGGATAGAGAAACCCCTCTAGATTTGATGGCCATTGTTAGAAGCCTAAAGGTAGATAATGAGAGGCTCATGAAAGCTCAGGCTGAGCAGGAAAAGATGAATGCAGTATTACTGCAGAGTTTTTCTAAAATCCAGAAGCATCTACAGCAAGGTCTCAGTAACGTAGAGTTGCATCAATGGGAAAATTTGAAGACCGCATTGAATTCCCAAAGGCATGGATTAAGTCATAGAAATGTGGGGAGAAGTTATTCCAAGAAGAGGTATTGGAATGACAAGGAAAGAAAATTCAGTGGAGGTGGTTCCACAGAGTCATCTAGCAAAAATATTTCTCCTGAAGAGTTGTCCAACATTGACACTGGAACGAATGTTTTGATGAGAAATAATATATATTCTCATAATTATTTGACTAAATAATTCAACAAGGATAATTTTCCTACCTTTTATGGGAAAATTAAGAAGGGAGAAGAAGTCGGGGCATGGCTATTTGGTTTGAAGAAGTATTTTTGAGTACAAAATTACTCCAAGAATACCAAGGCAAGGATTTCCATTTTTAATATGAATGGAGGAGCCTCCATTTGGTGGGAAGACCTCAAGGAAATCAAAATATTGAAAGAAAGCAAACTGACTTGGACGCAGTTTGAGAAATACTTTTGAAAGGTGTACCTATCAGAGAAATATTATGATGACAAAATCAAGGAATTCCATGAGCATAAGTTAGGTCAACTTACTATGGGCGCCTATGCTAAAATATTCATGGATTTGTTGAGGTATGTTCCTTACCTCAAGGACGAGAAAGAAAGAGTGTAACATTTTCTCAGTGGATTTCCATAGTCCTACCAGAACATAATTGAATTTGACAAGCCAAGGATGTTGGAGAACACTATAAGGAAGGCCAAGTGTTGTTATGATCAATCTAGGCACAAGAAAGAGCTTCTAAGGATTGGAAAAGGAAGGTTAAGAGTGGATTCCAGAAAAATGGATTCAAGTCCTTTCCATACAAGAATTCAAGGAAGAGTGCACAGTTTGGTCAGCCAAGCATAAGTGTGCACCAGCAGAATTTTCCATCTCAAGGTGGAAATAGGCCAACAAAGTAGGCAAGAGAAAGAGTAGAGGAACCAAAGAAAGGAACTCTACAATGTTGGGGTTGTGGAGAACCACACTTGTTGAGGGATTGTCTTCACATACAACATGACAACAAGAAATTTTATCATATGAAAGAAGCAGCTATAGTCAATGATGTGACCATAAGAGTGCCAAGGATATATGCAGTTTTGGAGAACCAGAAAGCAGACCACCAAGATTTTGTAGTGGAGTTGGAAGGAATAATTGTCAAGCAACCTATTTCTATTTTTATTAACCTTGGATCTAATCATAGTTATGTTTCACCACAAGTTGTTGAATAATGTTCCTTACAAGGGAAGAAGCATGCAAAATCATGGTTAGTTCAATTAGCCACAAGAATTAAGAGAAAAGTGGTTGAGGTCATAGAAGCTTTTCCATTTGAGATAAGTGGATTGAGTACGCAAGCAGCCCTAAACATCCTACCCCTAGGATTGTATGATGTGTTACTAGGAATGGATTGGTTAGTTTCCCACAAGGAAAATGTGAACTCTTATGAGAAAACTTTAGAATGTGAAGGTGAAGAAGGAAATGCAAGAGTTTTGCAAGGAATTTAGAAGCCAATTTCAGTAAGGCAAATATCAATGTTGCAGCTTAAGAAGTTTAGCCGGAAAGGGTTCCCCTTGTACTATACAAGTGCTTAACTCAATAGAAGGAAAGGATTTGAAGGCTGAAGATCACCCTGTGTTGTGAGAATTTAAGGATGTATTTCCAAAAGAGGTACTTGGACTACCTCCAAAGAGAGATCTTGATTTTTAAATAGATCTTGTACCTAGAATGGTACCAGCATCAAAAGTAAGTTATAGAATGAGCACATCATAACTGGTGGACTTGAAGGAAATGTTGGATAGTGTATCCCCATGGGGATAATTATCCCTATTTGTAAAGAAAAAGGATGGTACATTGCACTTGTGTATTGACTATAGGTAGTTGAACAATATGACCATCAAGAACAAGTATCCTTTACCCAATATTGATGATCTCCTTGATCAGCTCAAAGGAGCTACAGTATTTTCAAAGATTGATTTAAGGTATGGATATCACCAATTAATGATCAAGGATGAGGATATCCATAAGACAGCCTTTAGAATGAGGTATGGGCACTATGAGTTTTTCATGGTGCCATTTGGGCTTACAAATGCACCAGCCACGTTCAGGTGTTTAATGAATAGTGTGCTCAGCAAATATCTAGACAAGTTTGTCTTGGTGTTTGTGGATGACATCTTGGTGTATTCCAAAATTAAAGAAGAGCATGAAGAACATCTTGGGATGGTGTTGCAGGTGTCGAGATAAAACTAGTTGTATGCTAAGTTTATCAATTGTGATTTATTTCAGAATGAAATATAGTATTTAGGCCATATAATCTCAGCAAAGGGAGTGGCAGTAGATCCAAAAAAGATTAAGGAAATCATGGATTGGACTACCCCCAGGAATGTAACAGAAGTAATGTATTTCATGGGATTGGTTGGGTACTACAAAAGGTTTATAAGGGGATTTTCCAAGATAGGTAATCCCATTAACTCATTACAATGAAAGGGGAATAAATTTGTGTGGTCACAAGAGTGCAAGGCTGACTTCTAGAAGTTGAAGCATCTTTTTACCAATGCCTCAGTTCTAAAGATTGCAGACCCCGAGAAATATTTCTTGGTTTGCATTGATGCTTGCAAAGAAGGAATCTATAGATTTCTTATGCAATAAGGGAAAGTGATTTGTTATGAATAATGAAAGCTAAATGAGCGTGAGCAGAAGTATGTTACCCATGATCTAGAGCTTGCAGCAATTGTGCATGTGTTGAAGATGTGGAGACACTACTTTCTTAGAAGAAGGTTTTTTTTTATGACAAACCACTGCGGACTAAATTATTTTTTCAACCAGCCAATGTTGAATGCTAGACATACTAGGTGGAAGGAACTGATCAGCAGGTTTGATTTTGAGATCAAACATATTAAATGGAAAGAGAAAAAAGTGGCAGATGCACTCAGCTGGAGTGTACAGACTATACACTTAGCAGTAGCAAGTGCAGGAGAGTCTAACATCAAGCATGGGATTAAAACCCTCTTGCAAGAAGATGAGTTCTTCACCCAGGCAAAAGAAGGGTTACAACAAGAACCCAGGGAAAAGAAATATGAAGAATATCAGGTTTCAGTTGATGAATAGTTAATGTATAACAATAGACTGTATGTGCCTAATTCAACAGATTTGAGGCATCTAGTTATGGATGATTTCCATAGGAGACCTTATGTAGGTCACCCTGGTTATCAAAATATGGTAACATCAGTAAGGCATTTGTATTACTCTCCTAGAATGAAGCAGGATGTTGTGGAATACATTGCTAGATGTTTAGAGTGTCAACAAATGAAAGTTGAGCACAGACACCCTATAGGTCTATTGCGGCCTTTACAAATCCCATAGTGGAAATGGGAGACAATCTCCATGGATTTTATTAATGGTCTGCCAAAGACAGTAAAGAAACATGATGTTGCAATAATTATTGTAGTGGATAAGTTGAGCAAGGAAACTCATTTTATTCCTATTAAGTATACTTTTAAGGCCATATATGTTGCTAATGTTTTTATAAAAGAAATTTTTAGATTACATGGTCTACCCAAGACCATAATCTCGAATAGAGATGCCAAGTTCACCTCGCGTTTTTGGAAAATCTTGTTTTTGGGCTTGGGAATGCAATTGGTGTTTAGCACAACTTACCATCCTCAAATAGATGGTCATACCAAAAGAGTGAACATATTTCTAGAGGACATGTTGAGGATGCATGTTATGCATTATCCCAAGAAATGGGAAGAGTATCTACCCTTGATATAGTTTTTATATAACAATGGTTATCAGGAATCATTGAAGATGATCACGTTTAAGGTTATATATGGAAGAAAGTGTAAAGCTACAATCAGTTGGAATAGTAGAGAGGACAGAATCACACTTGGACCAGAGTTGTTGAGGGAAATGGAATGGGCACTGATCAAGATAAGGTAGAATATAAAGATAGATCAAGATAGACAAAAGAGATATGAAGATAGCAAGAGAACTCACAAATAGTTCAAAGTGGGGGATCATGTGTATCTCTGGGTGAAGCCCAAGATAATTTCCCTGAGAATGGGAATGTGTGTTAATTTGGCACCCCACTATTATGGACCATTTGAATTTATGGAAAGAGTGGGGCCAGTAGTATACAAACCTTCTTTACCACCTACAGTTAGATCTCATAATGTGTGCTATGTATATTTATTAAAAAAATATATTCATGACCCTAATCATGTTATTGATTGGACCGTGATACTAGAGGAAGAGTTTCAGCCCGAACCATAATCCATCATGGACAAGAAATAAATAATTCTCTGGAACCAGGCCATCATGCAGGTTAAGGTGAAATGGAAGCACTTTGGAGCTGATGAGGCTACATGGGGACTAGAAAATGCCATGAGAATGGAATACCTATTTTTTTTCTATATAATTGTATATGCATGGTGTTTAAAACATCGAGGAAAACGTTTCTTTACTGGGGAGGGGAATTGTAACACACCCACGATGGGGCATAAAAAAAATGTCTTTTATTAAAGGACATATTCTACATCCATGGTTTCTAATTTGGAAGGTCGGGGAACCAGTCTGACCTCTTGGTCAAGGATCTCCGATTCCAAAGCCAAACGACTCTATGAGACCTTAATGGTATCGTTCTATAATTAGACGCGGACCCTTTCGAATTCCTGGTGTAGGTCTAAATGTACCTGCAACAATCCTCTTTGTGTCTGCAAAATCTTGGAGCTTGGGCGCTAGCTCCTTCTCTAATAATCCCCTTCCTTGATATGACCTTGGGTGATGGCCTTACATAACCACGCGATTGCAAGCGCGACCAAGGGTGGTTTGAAACCAAACTACTTTTCTCCCCGCAATTCACCTTGAGCCTCCACGTGTCCTTTCTCCAAAACCATGGTTTGGATTGCGGCCCGCCCTCAACTTTTTAAAGTTCATACACCTTCGGTCCCTGCAATGCGACGAGAACTTTGATCTAATGACCTTGACAATGCTTCTGAGCTTGAAATCTCAGATCTATCCTTTACGAATCTACGGATTAGATCTAACCTTTCTAAATCAACGGCTGTGATTTATTTCGTGATTCGGGTTTCCGGAGTTTCAACTCTCAACCCTTGCCTTCTCCCGTAGTGACAGATATCCTACCATATATCCTCTTTAATCAACGGCGTTGATCGCTTCGTGATTCTAGACTTTGGGAGTCTCCAGTCTAAACTTTTTAATTCCCCTCAAAGTATGCGGATCTATGTCGTGTGTCCACTTGAATCGGACAATCAAGGCTTACTTTGGGTCTTTACCCAAAATCCACAGATTCCTGCCACGTCCCCCTTAATCTGGTGGCTATGAATTACTTCGGGACTTTACCCGGAGTCCATATATTTATGCCATGTCTCTTCTGGATCAGACAGTCCAGATTCACTTCGGGTCTTTGGAGTTCGGCAGTCTCAATTCTCAATTGAAAGCCCAGTGCGAATCACCCGGAGACGATAATCCATCAACACGTACCCCTCCTGGCGATCAATGGGAAGGACCTACTTCGGGTCTTTAGCGCTTTTCAACCAAGACTGGATCAACAGCCTTCAACTCCCTTCTCGATCAATGGTTGATATTCCACTTCGGGACTCCGATGCTTTCACCCTCTACTTTCCTCTAGAGTATTTTGTACCTGGAGTGCTAGATCTGGTGCCATGCTTCCACCTTAAATCGATGGCTTTCGTCCGCTTCAGGACTTCGAACTTCGAACATCTCAAACTTAAAATCCTCCTTGCTTTGTTTCCTTTGGAACGTTCTATCTGGAGTTCGCTATCTGATGACATGTGTCCTCCTTCAAATAGAGGGATCCTAGTTGCTTCGGTTGTTCAGGCTTCATCGATTTCAAACTCTTATCCATCGCGTTCTCTCGGAGTGTTTTCACCCGGAGTTCACAATCGGTCTCCACGTGCCCTATCTATCTGATGATCCAAATTATCTTTGGCTCTTCAGTGATTCCTCTCTCTCCTTGACCACAAGATCTCGCTCAGTAGTTGTAGATCTTGTGCCACTTGTCCCTCTTGGCAATGAATAGTCCCAATTTACTTCGAGACTTTGGGACCTTGGCCAGTCAACCCTCTTGTGCACACAAACGTTAAAACTAGTGCACTTTACCTTAGATCAGATGACTAATGTCCCTTTACGCTCAGATCCGACGGTTAGGATCTGTTCCTTCCCAGCGCTTCTCCTCTGCTTCCTCGGAAGTTGATCTAACGGTCCAGGCTTCCCCCTGCAACCAATCTGATGGTTGTTGTCACTCCTCCTCCTAAGATTTTCACTTCTTCCGACTTGGAATATTTTGGTAAATGTTCAAAGGCCTCGGCCTTCATTCCTCCTGCGAGTTCGACTATCTTGGGTCATTCCTTCTCTCTTAAATATGTTATCTCTTTTGAGCTTTTTGATTCTCTCAAAACGAAGGTACTGAGGGACTCTGTTACTCCACAGATTTCCAAAAGCTCTCATGACCACCTATCTCGTAACTATTCAGGCTCTAACGGTCATGATCCGACTGATACCGAGGTGTCCACCAATCGACGATTCACAACAATTGTGGGGTCCCAACGTGCGTGCTCTTTATCAGAGAGATCAACCTCTGCAATATGGAAGTACTCACCCAACCTAGTCGAACTGGAGTCGTTGATCTTCCAGCCCGACGAGATCAACGGTAATGGTGAATTGTGGGCCGTGAACTAGTGCGTCTACTACTTTCACCTTTGCGCTCCACAATGATTTCCCACCCTCGATATCCATTCATAGATTGACGATTCATAGTGATTGCGGGGTTCGACTTGACTATCGTGCAATTTGACATCTTGGATCTTCAAGCTCCAAGGTTCCTAGACCCAGGTCACATGGATCTTCAGATAACTCTTGGGCTATGATCCCCTCTCTTAGTCGGGTTTTTTGGTTAAGGACTTAGGCGCGAGTTCAAAGTCTCCTAGACTATTGGTCTGAAGTAAACACCTTCCCAACTCGCAAAGCTTTAAGCTCTAAATCAAGGCAAGGTAACTTGTGAGGTTACCGAAATGGTAGCTATGCCAAGAGGCTTGCTCCGACTCTTAGAATGGTGATGTAATTCCCTGGGGAAAGCACCTTCGAGTGATTAAACTGGAGCATGTGGAAGAAACAAGCAAAAGTATAGGTTCTCAAGGGAAAGAACGCATGCTCATAACTTAATCATTTAATACAGAAAAGAACCATTTATAGACATATAAATACTCACATGCATCCATTAATTACAATTCAAAGCACAAGGCAAGAAAACACTTATCAAAACCATAGGGAGTGATGCGACTGCTGAAAGGGGTGCTTGTTTCCTCCCAACCATAGGCTCAGTCAGTCCCAATGGATATATCACTATCCACCCCCGAGCTTAAGCCATGATGCTTTGAGATTCAATCTCTTACTTCCAGCTCAACAGAAGTTAGGGACGAAGGTTACTCTCCTTCTCCCAATACAGAAATAGATAAGGACAAAGGTTGATCTCCTTCTCTCGGCTCAATCTCTCTTTTCTATGATCATAAATCATTGTTCCTCTTTCAGTCCTCCCTCGGACCCAAGAGCTTCCACTCTCATCTCTGCATTTTTCGCAAGTTTTCCTTCTTCCCACCCCACTTCCTTTCTTGCCTTCCTCAGCAAGATTGTGTGTGGCTCGAATTCCCAGTCTATGGTCAGGTCTAGAAGCCTTACATATGGGTGGTCTTCCCCATCCCCTCATTAACTCTTGAGAAGGTCTTCCCACCTACCAGCCCGACTGAAATTCATTCTTGGGTCAGAGGGTTGTTCTGATATGAGAAATTAATTCCAGCATGGTACTGGTTCGGTGGAGGTTAACGCAACCATTCATGGTCCCCTCCACCACCTTTTCATAGCATTCATGGTTTTTCTCTTAGCACATCCCCTCTTTCAGCAGTCGTGCCACACGTAACCATTTTCTATTAGAATAACATAATTTACATTGATCGACCCTTTGGTGCAAAGGTCCATCAAATCAAACATTCACACTTTTAAGTTTGCCATAGTTCCTTGTCCCATATAGTTGTATTTACAGATTGGGGGAAACAGGGTGTTACAATTCCCTCCCCCTTAAGGGAACATTGTCCTCAGTGTTCTTTCTCAAAAACACTTGGCATGCCTTTCCCACTCAGTTGTTTCAAAAATCTTGATCCTTCTTTCTCGGTCAGGTTCTTTTTCAAACCCTTAATCTTAGTGACCTACTTTCAATAATTCTTGGACAACAAGCACGTTAATCATAGTCTTATGCAAAAACATTGCTTAAAAATTTCTAGGAAAAATTTCATAATCTTAGCACAATAATTATCTGCGCAGTTTGTGGATTTGTATCCACATGGTTGTTTTGTTATCCAGGCTCATTGTTTTTCCTTGACATACCATTGGGTGCATGATCCCAATAAATGTTTGACAATAACTATCAAGGTTTCATCTTCCTTGCGATCACTCACCCTCTAGGCCCAGGCTCAGGCATCCCCTTCTCTTCTATACAGTCCCTCAGGTGATCCATCTTTCCTTGCCAAGGTTTTCTCACACAGGAAGAACTAACCATCGTGTGCATGATCCCAATCAATAGTTTACAAGAACTATTAAGGTCTCATCTTCCTTGCGGTCACTCACCCTCCAGGCCCAGGCTCAAGCATCCCCTTCTCTGCTATACAGTCCCTCGGGTGATCCATCTTGCCTTGCCAAGGTTTTCTTGCACAAGAAGAACTCAGAGACTTTATCGAACCTTACAATCAAGGCGTCCCTCAGACTTGCTCTGTCAAGGCGTCCCTTCAGCTTGTGCTACCTCAACACAATATATTTTAGGCGATCATGGCTTACCACAGGGTTCTCATGGCTCAGTAGTAGCCATTTTTCATCATATGTCCTTTCTCGACAAATCTTTTCTTCTCTCTCATATCACAGGCATACATAAATTCATGAGACATCATCATAAATTTTAAATTCAAAAATTTTCTTGTAAATCTGTCACCCACATATTTCCAAATTTCATAATTTGTTTTCATATTTGTTTCGCGCGGGAACTAGATTCATAATTATGGGACTTTCCTTCCCATAGAAGTTTGGCTCAGAAAGTAATTGGTCTTCCTTATGGGTTTGCAATTCTTCCATATCCAAGACTTCTTTGCTTCATTCACTTTCAACTTCAATCAGCCAAACAAATTGTTAGTTTCCCATGCACATATATTTTATTACACATTTATAACGTCGTCACAAACAATTTTAGAGTTGTGCATACTAACAATGAAATTCACTTTCTCAAAAAAATGGAAATACCATTCCTTTCAGTTTGGCTCAACGGGCAATTGGTCTCCCTTATGGGCTTACAACACTACCATATCCATGACCCTTTTTCTCCCTGCAATTCATTATTTTCACAACCAAAGAAACTGTTAGTCTCTCATGCATCCATGTACATATATATCTATATTCAAAACCATGTATACTAACAATTCATCACATCTATATAAATATGAAAAGGGAGTCCCATTCCTTTCCTATGCCTCATTTCAACATACCAAACCTTTCAAAACGTATTTCAACATTTCAAAGGATTTAACAAATGTGCCAATATTCACGGCCAATTTCATACCCAATGCACTCTTCCATTGATTTCAAGATTGTCACACTTTATGACAGTTTCTTGGCCATGGTGTGTTGGAATTTAACCAACCTCTTCACCACATGGCTTATTCATTTTCATTCACTCTTACAGTAGGACCATGCTTCCTGCTATAGGCCGATCACGATCCCAAATCGGTACACGTGAAACTCAAAAGTTTCACATGAATGCCTTTAAGCATTCTTCCTTTATTAATAACCAGGGTTCCAACACTTATGGCCACCCAATTTGTTTTCCTTCAACACTTACATAATGTAAGTAAAACACTAGAAGGTCCTCCTTCCTTACTGAAAAATCCATGCAATGTGCTAGCTATGAGCACCTTTATTCCCTTAGAACTAGTTCTTGCGACCACAGTCTAACGTAGAGTGTTAGACTCTATCTTCCTTGACTGGCCCGAAGGAACTTCGTCTTCTCTAAATGCAATCGAGAGCTATGACCTTAGCTCTATTCTTTTCAGGTGCTACCCTTTTGACTACCGTGTCTGGGTGCTATGATCCTAGCTAAACCTCTTGTCTGCAATGCGACGGTGAAGATCTGTCTTTCCCCAGATTCAACTGTTGCAAGGGATTGTGGAACCTCAACTAGCTTTCTCTTTATCAGAGAGTTCAATCTTTGCAATCCGAAAGGTGTTGTCCCAACTCTTTTAATCATGGTCATTGATCATCCACCCCGATGATATCAATGGTGTAGGTTGATTGTGGGCCATGAACTAGCACGCCCACTAATTTTTCCTTCGTACTCTGTAGTGAATACGGGTCGTCGATCTTATCGAACGACTAGCCTCTAATCCATTAACTCTAGTGGATATTGAAGTCAATCTGACGAATGAGATCAGTTTACTTACGGTGAATGGCTCGCATTCATCTCCTCTGTTAGGTTCTTGATTAAGCCGATTCGATCAAGTTTTTCTTTCGCAATCCTCACAATCTCGATCTGTAGTTGATCGAGGGGATTTCTATGATTTCTTAGTAAAAAAATTTGACCTTTTTAGTCAAAAGAGATCATTTGGTTCAAATGTTACTGCATCATACAATTAGTCTTCACTGCCATAGGTTCACACCTCCAACATTTTGGTTCTCCTTCCCGATTCATACCCTACTTGGGTATCCAGGGGATACAAGTGCCCTTTCAAAATTATGTGCATAACATGGGACAACAAAATATTTCAGAAGGGATCCTCACCCCTATCTATTCATAACCTGAGCCACATAAGCATGAACATTTTTATACATGTTCTTGGTTGCTAGCACCCTCTTTCTGATATTTACCTCATTAGCGGTGCTTTAGCGGGATTTTCACAGTCCTATCAACAATATTTCGACCGCATCCTTCCCATGGTCACCCTCTGCTTGAGGTTGCCCATTATTGGTAACTATCTTCCTCAGCAGTTCCAATTCCTTTCTATACACAACATGCATCATTAGTTATAATATCAATTAAAATGCATGTATCATAACATCCAAATCCATAAAACTTCTTCACAATGTCCTAGCATATATTTATGCACTTCATCACATTATCTTCAAGAGTTTCCATGACTGCAATACAGACAGTTCTTAACTATTTCTATAGTAATACAATCATCATCACTATGGTGTCAAGACATTTACCTTTATCAGTAAATCAGCTTTCTCATTCCAGAGGAAACATAACACATAGCAATAAAGGAGCTAGGGGATCTCCCCTTCTTCCAGTTCTTTCTACACCACCTGGGACTTTTCAGCCTAGCTGAGTTATTGTAAGTTTTAAACCTGCGAACTAAAGCAATGCATATAGATTCTTAAGAAAAACATAAATTAATCAATGGCTCATTCACATAGTACACGGAGATTTATATCAGAAACCCTCAACCGGGAAAACCTTTCTTATATTCATTATATCAAATTTCACCATTCACCATACAATATATATAGAATGTTTTTAGGTATTCCATAGATACCAAAACGCTAATCCCTTAATCTGGGATTAATTTAGAAAACCGCTAAAAATAGCAAAATCCGCTAAAAATAGAAAAATCGCCCAAAAAAAATTTGGGGGGCGTTGCCTCGAACGCTGCATGTAACCAGGGAGGCCATACCTGACCCCCCCTAGGAAGCACTCGGTGCACATGAAACAAAGAGAACTACTATAGGGATCGTCATACACAGTTGTCGAACCTGACACGCCCACACACACACATGCTAAGAATATAGCATATACCCAACATTCTCCCACTTGTTGTTTTCTTTGCATCCAGGGGCCACAGAGTTATATAGTCAACAATTCAGGGCAACAATGCCCATTTTTACTCTACACCAGGAGAAATTTTATGTGCTCACTGACTTTGTCAATAAATCTGCAACATTCTTCAAAGTGTCAACCTTTTCCAGCAACACCTTATTTTCCTCAACCATGTCTCTCACAAAGTGATACTGAACATAAATATTCTATGTCTTCGAATATTAGGTTGGGTTCTTTGCAAGGAATATTCCACTCTGACTGTCAAAATCTAATCTCATTGCTTGTTGTACCAACCCAATACCTGAACACAATATCTATAACCATACTACTTCCTTGCTTGCATGAGTGGTTTCCATGTATTCAGCTTCTGTAGTTGAGAGTGCCACTACAGCCTGTCTTTTTCTCATCCAACTGATTGCTCCTCCAAATAGGTTAAACACATACCCACTTGTAGATCTTCTGCGATCCATATCTCCAGCCCAGTCTGCATCAACAAATCCATTTATGTCCACCACTCTATCTAATCCTGGTCTTCCTTGGTAGCACAATCAATAATTGGTAGTGCCACGCAAATACCTGAAGACCCTCTTTACAGTTGTCCAATGCTCCTTCCCTAGTTTTGATATATACCTGCTCAAAAATCCCATTGTATGTGCAATTTCTGGTCTAGTACAGACCATTGCATACATCAAACTGCCAACTACACTAGCATACGGAACATGGTGTTAGAAAAACAGGACCGCGGAGCAATAAAATAAAACAAATGTGGAAACAAAACATAGAAGATACACAATACAGAAGAGACACAGATTTATGTGGTTCACCCAGTGTGGGCTACATCCACCAAAGAAATTGCCAGGTCCTTCCTTTATTATTATCCATCAAATGAAGGGATACAATCTACAGCAAAACCCATTGTAACTTCCTCTTCTTTCTCTCACAGTCTCCTCTCTCAGAATACAATACTCGCCATCATGCATAGCCACAATAAATTTCCCTCATAACAGAGGGTTTCCTTCTAGGTAAAAAAACCCTAACATAATTTCTATCGTTAGATCTGCGACCTTATAATGAACAGTCCAGATTTACAATGAAATTACAATATACTTTTACAATGCAATTTTTCCTTCGGGGGCTTCGACCCCAGACCCCGCAGAGGGGGTACCCCCCCTCTGCACTCCCCTGCATGGAAGAGTGTACATACTTCTGGGGTGTAAAGTCTTCATGGGGTATAAACACGGCTGAAAAACACAAGACCTTTGAGTCAGGAAGATAATCAGGCTCCACAACCAACAATCTCCCACTTGGAGACTGATCTCAACAACTCCACCACTGTTGTATATGCTGGACTTTGAACCTTCTTGGACCTAGCAAATTTCTCATCTTCATCTTCATTCTTGAAGACCAACTAAAACTGAGCAGGAACACAGTTTCTCACTGGTTACTCCCTTCGTTAACATATCTGCAGGATTCTGGCTAGTGTGTATCTTTTCCAACTTCAAATTTCCATCTTCCAAGGAGGGTCGTATTAAGTGGTACCTCAACTGTATATGCTTAGTCTTCGAATGGAAGGTTGAGTTCTTTGCAAGATGAATTGCACTCTCACTGTCACAGTACAACCTACTATTCTCCTACTTCTTTCCCAATTACTCCATAAACCTTTATAACCAAATCATCTCTTTACTAGCCTCTGTAGCAGAAACATACTCTGCCTCTGTTGTTGAAAGTGCAACAACCTTTTGCAATTTCGAAATCCAACTTACTGTTGTTCCACCTATAGTAAAAACATACCCTGTGGTGCTCTTCCTGATGTCTTTATCACCTTCCATATATGAATCAACATATCCCTATAGAAAAGTGTCTGAACCTCCAAAACATAATGCATGAGTAGTAGTACCTCTCAAATACCTGAGAATCCACTTTACTACCTCCCAATGTTTTTTACCTAGATTGTTCATATACCTACTCACAACTCCCACTACATGTGCAATATCTGGTCTTGTGAAAACAATTGCATACATCAAGCTGCCAACTGCTGATGAATAAGGGACCCTAGACATGTATTCTATCTCCTCCTGTGTCTTGGGACACATTTCCTTAGTTAATTTGAAATGGCTGGCCAAAGGTGTACTAATTGGTTTTTCAATCTGCATTCTAAACCTCTCCAGCACCTTCTCTGTGTACTCACCCTGAGACAATGTTAGTTTGCGATTTTTCTTGTCTCTTGTTATTCTCATACCAAGGATTTTCTTTGTAGCACCCAAATCATTCATCGCAAATTAATTGTCTAATTTATTCTTGAGCACATTTACATCATGCATATTAGACCCTACAACAATCATGTCATCTACATACAATAGAAAGATAATAAAGCTTCCATTTTCTAGCTTTTTAAAATAAACACAGTGATCAAAATGACATCTACTATAACCTTGTTCTGTCATAAACTTGTCAAACTTTAGATACCACTGCCTTGGAGCTTTCTTTAGGCCATATAATCTCTTCTTCAACCTGCATACCCAATTCTTCTTCTCTTTGACCGCATACCCCTATGGCTGCTACATATAAATCTCTTCCTCCAAATCCCCATGGAGAAAATTTCTTTTTACATCTAACTGTTCAAGATGCAAATATTCTACTACCACAAGACTTAAAATAGTCCTAATTGAGGTCATTTTAACAACAGGAGAAAATATTTCATCAAAATCTATACCTTTCTTTTGTGCAAACCCCTTTACAACAAGTCTAGCATTGTACCACTTTTCTCCTCCATCTTCTTCCTTCAACTTGTAAACCCATTTATTTTGCAATGCTCTTTTTCTTGCAGGCAACTGAACCAAGTTCCAAGTATGGTTATTTACCAAGGAATCCATTTCCTCTTTCATGCCTTGCTCCCACTTTCTTTTGGTTTCTACCTGCATTACCTCTTCATAACATTCTGGTTCACCAGAATCAGTCAACAATAAATAATACAATGAAGGAGAGTATCGTTCAGGGGGTATGCTTAACCTGGTAAATCTTCTAACAACACTTGCAGGTGTTTGAGGTACCTGCTTCTCCTATTGTTGTACATTTTGATTTTCAGGTTCCTTTGGAATTTGTTTTTCAGTGATCTCATCAAGAACTGTGTATTCTTGTTTTTCTTCTTCCTGTTTCTTTCCCTGCAACTGATCTTTGTACATGACCTTCTCATTGAATATGACATCTCTACTCCTAATGATTTTGATATTTTCATAATCCCATAATCGATAACCAAAATCATTAACACCGTATCCAATAAAGGTACACTTCTCAGATTTAGACTCAAGCTTTGTTCTATTTTCTTTATCAATATGGAAAAATGCTTCACAACCGAAAGTTTTCAAAAAAGAATAGTTTACCTTTTTTCCTGTCCATTCCTCCTCTTGAATTCTACCATCCAAAGAGCTTGAAGGTCCTCTGTTTATTAAGTAA
>JZKD02S2098971.1:356198-386985 GCA_000966675.3 Picea glauca
TTCACACCATCTTTATAACCAATAAAGATACACTTTTCAGCTTTATTATCCAACTTACTTCTATTTTCCTTTGGAACATGTACATAAGCATCACAACCAAACACTCTAAGATGTTCAAGAGAGGGTTTTTTTCCAGTCCATACCTCGTGTGGAGTTGTATCATCCAACGCTGATGAGGGTGATCGATTGACTAGGTAACATGTTGTACCCACTGCCTCTGCCCATAATTCTCGTCCTAACCCGGCACCTTTGAGCATGCTCCTTTCTTTTTCCATCAGTGTCATGTTCATCCTTTCTACAATTCCATTATGTTGAGGAGTGTGTTAGCGACCAAAAAGTAATGATATTTTTGAGAATGCCCTCATTACTCGCTACTTGAATTATCTTTCCCCTAGGTATTTTGGCCAGTATCAGAGTCTCAATTCTTCATCAAGCCTCGAATAATCTCCTAATTAATCTCTTTGCCTAAGATTACTTTGATACCATAGCTCTTAACCTGCAATACAAAAAGACACAATAAATGTTATTCCCTGGATTTTATATCTTTATATTTTGAAATAAAAAGTATATTTTTATTTCTAAATATTCCCTAAAACATAAGTGATGTGTGCTAAAGTTCGCATGAGCATTACTTACTATCTTAAGACATGTTACATATGCAAAACGTTGAGCCCACAGTCACCACATAAGTCAACACACACCCAGCGCAATTGCCAAGTTCCATATCTGTCCTTTCACCTCATTGACATGTCATTATAAGTCTCAGCTTGTATAAAATTCACATAATCTATAATCCTGATACATTTGGCTTATATTGTATTAAGCAGAAATGAAAACAATAAAACGCAGAGACACATGTCAAGACAACCACCCATATGCAAGCGTCGAGTTTGGTTTTTCAGATTGCAGGGTATCTATTCTTACAAACTATCTAGATATCGTGTCCTTTACATGTGTAAGAGGTGTTAATTGTTGTCTCTAAAAAATCGAAGGTCATTTTATATCAGCGTGCCAAGCAGATAGACAAGTTGTAGTTCCCAAGTCTTCAAGAGGGTTTCAACTCTAGTTTAATTTTATATTCAAATGGTGGAGGGATTCAAAGCGAGTCCAAAAACATTCAGGCTTGGTTGTCATTGCCTATGGAGAAACTAACAGGGAATATAGTTTTGTAAAGATTGGTTTCTCTATTTGGTTTCCTTTAGATTGCAGGTATTCTATGGATGCTGGATTGTTTCAGTCGCCATGGGCAGGGGTTAAGATATATTATTTATACGTTTTGAAAATGTCAAAACCAAATGTTGGAAGTCGAACGCTGATGGAGACCGTCACGTTATAAAATATTCAACAAATATATCTGAGCTAAAAATCTACAAGCAAAGAAATCTGTGTTGATCCATGTAGAGCGTGTAGCTGTTCACCGAATCAAATGGCAGTTTCTATAGAATTGTCTACAAATGTCCTACGATATACAATATCATTCAGAAGGATACACACTATGTATATGCAAGCCCAACCCCGAGAAGATAAATGGTGGTTGACATTTAATCGGAGTTTGTTGGTCATAAACAAAAACAAAAGAATTGCATAACCTCAAGTAGGTGAAATCGAATCCATTTGCAAGGAGCCATGTAGTTGAATGTAACTTCCCTGAAGGAAAAATTCTTGGAAATTTCAATGGAGAAGTTTTGGAGAGTGTTTGCTAACACCCAAGTCATTGGAAATTTGCTTTCACTTGCTCTACTGAAAATTGGAATAGAAAGCAAAAGCTTTGGCACAACATTGTTTTTCATTGTATTCCTCAGAAGCATGACTTTGGGTACAATTTTAGGATACTTCTAAAGTAAACAAAGTGGCTTCCAGCAAGTATTTGTATGGGCAAAATTCAAATATGTTTTTAGACCTGAAATTGGTATCAGGGGTTGGAAATGTTATTTGTTGGAGTTGTTGGTGCCATTTTCTCATTATTTACTGAGTGCTTAACAATAGGTTTGTTGTTCATTACCTTCATTATGTCTTGCTAACCTGTACCCCACAGATACTGGATGTGCTCATTTTGCAAATGTAGCTGCAGTTTATCTCAAGGAAGAGCATGATACAACAGTAAAGCACAAGGAAACCTTTCTCCCTCTTCTTGAGAGTAAAGAAAAATACTCTACAGGTTTGCAAAAGGAGTTGAGATTATTTTCAAGAGAAGAGCAGCCTTTCAAATCTTGGGCATTCATGCAAGCATAAGAAATACACATGCCAAAGGATCTTTACTACTGAGTTAGAATGACCTTTCTGTAAGTTGTAATGATGAAATGGGGCATGCAGCTAAAGTTAAGAGGAATGCATTCGCTTTGAATCTAAAACCCCGAAGAGCAGACAGTCCAAAGAAAATTCAGTTTTGCAGTTTTTAAGACTTTTTTAAAGGCATGTACTTTCGATAGCTTAGACTAGTTCCAAAAGACATTGTTAGCTGCTGAAAGCTCTGCTTTCGGCAGCTGAACCTACTCTGTTTCAAGCATATAAGCCACCGAAAGCACTGACAAGGCAGAAAGCTAATGTTTTTGCACAGATCCAAGTTTTTCTTGTTCAAAAGACTTAAAAATGGTTCTAATCGATGGAAGATAATTAATGACATCACGATCAAGAGTTTATTTTGGTTTTGAAGATGCTTTAAAAGAAAGAAAAGGTAAACAACGGTTATCTATTGTCAAGGAGATAAAATTGTTGACTGTTAACAGGTGTCAAGTTTGACTCCTTCCATATCACATGAGATCTAGCAGCCTCGGAAATCTCACTACACCTGTCAAGAATCTGAAGAGCATAAAGATCAGTCGAGAAGTTGAATTGATCTAGTCTACTTGGGCCAGTTACTGATTTTCTATTTTTGGCAAGATTCGATCTTGTAATCTAGGATCTAGAAACTGTTTGTAAAAGGCTATAAAGCCAATAACATATGAGGAACAAAGGGTTCGACTTTGGAGACTTTTTTCATATTATGTACTCAAACTTCTTATTTTCATATTAAGTAATACAAGCTTCTTTTTCCATAACTTGTTCGGATTTCATATTCTTATTATTCTATACTTGCACCTGGATATTATATTCATGTTGTTATGCTTGTTTATGCCTGATAATTGTCATCTTATCATTGCATTCATAAGTTAAACTTTGCAAGTATTCCTGTGATTATTGTAATTGGCCATTCATATATGCTTTATATGTGATTCTGCTGATATAATAATTATTTCTCCATACATATATTTATTTGTAAACTCTTTGAACATTTGTGGTTGAAAGCCTTGTCCATCTAAATGTGTTCATGCATGTTTTGAGTGAGAAATGATTTAGTCATCCGACTTGATCCAAACCCACACTTATTTTTGAGAAAACAGTTACAAAAAGAGTAAGTTACCAGGCATCTCTGACTTACAGCCTAGGAGAGTTTCCTGGAGTGATAACAAATTGGCGTCGTTGCCGGGGAGAGGAGATTGAAGCTCAGCTTCATTGGGAGACGACAAGATCCAGCTTTGATGATAGACAAAGTATGGACATATTCTCGGTTGTAATCATCTATCTGGCGACTCCATGAAGGACAGATTCAGTGGCGAATCCGTTGTTCAGAAATCTGTTGGCGACTCCACTGGTATGAAATGAACAAGAGGTATGCCTTCTGTGATTTTTCGAAGATTGTTGGTTTCCCTAATTCAGTACCTAGTAGAGATGAATGGGACAGAAGCCTTCCCAGATTTCGAGGTGAAGAGTGGGAAGTGTCAGCTGAACATTTGTTGGACTTTCATGATTGCATGCATTGGTTGCAAGTTGTGCATGAGGATGTTCAAATCCGGCTCTTCTGTTTCTCATTAGAGGGAATTGCTCGTGATTGGTACCGGTCTCTGCCTATTGTTAGTATCATCTCTTTAGCAGATTTTCATGTTGCCTTTCATTTTTTCTGCAAAAGAATATTTTCAGCTGACCTTTTATTTCCTGAATGTTGTCATGAATTCAATTTATTGACTAAAGATTCAGATAATCATGAAGAGTATGTTGTTATAGGAGATACCTCTCATTGTGACCGAGACATTGATGATCTTCATAATGTTAGCCATAGTATAAATGATTTTGACGTTGTACCAAATGCATCTATTGTCTTAGGTTGTCAGCAAGATCCAATTGTCCCCTTTGAAGACTTGAAAGATGATGAGCATATTGACAGATCAACAGGTGAAAGTATTGGAGCTGCAGTAGATGTTGAGGGCAGCCCACATCTTCCAGATTTGCAGACCAAGGGAAGTTGCAGTAACCATGAGGAACAATATTTGCAGGGACTGCCTAATCATCCTCTTGAACACCAGAAAGATCTTCCTTATCCTTATGAATATTTTATTTCAAATTATGATGAGGAACGAGGTGAGATTTTTCCAAATTTGTTTCATGATGTTATTGTTGATCCTGCTATTCAATAAGATTCATCTCTGTCATTAGGATATTATCTTGATGCTCCTATATTCGACCAATACATTGATGAGAAAAGAAAGGTTAAGGTTTGTGAAGACTTATTGTTTACTCAAATTTCATCTAGTTCTTCTTTTCAGCAGAGAGATGATCAAAAGTATGTGCATGTTGTGATTGATTCTTGTCGTGAATCTGTTGAAGATCTTTTTAGTCTTGATATATCCCACAAAGATATTATTGTTGGAGAGGAAATTTTTTGTTGTGTTAAGGCAGCATATCATCTTGATGAAATCAGATTACAGAGATATGGTGCAGGAGAGCAGAAAGGTTCAGATCAGTTGTTGAGCTCACATTTTTCTCTAACAAAAGTTGAGCAGCCCACATTCAGCATTGAGATAAGTGAAAGTAATCAGCAGCTTAAATACAACCAGCTGGATTAGCAGCTCAAAGAGGTATTCTTTCATGGTTTTTATGACCTTATTACGAACTATTTGGAATCTATGAGCAGCATAAATATCAAAACATTTTTGTCAGACGAGGGACAATTTTGTTTCTGTTATCAACTATATTTCTGCATGATATGGCTTCCATCATTTTTTGGGTTAAGATCAAGAACAGTTTCAGTAAATCAGTTTCTGACATGGCTTCATTGGAAGCATGAATTTACTTGATTAAAAAGTATTACAATGGTTAGAGTAGGATTAGGTAGAGAGAATAAGCTCGCCCTATGAGCAAGTAGATTATTTTAGTTGTTTTCAGTTTTCTTCAATAAGTTGCAGGATTTGGATTAGGTTTTGAAATCATCTTTTGAGACTCCATAGCCCAATGGATGCGAGGCATTGCTAGTAGGTTTACAGTTGAACATTTGTGGACAGATTCCAAAGATCTAGTAAGGTTATTAATGACTCCATAGCCCAACGGACTAGACACAATACAAAATCGTGGATGATTGTTGAGCAGGTTGCAGGGTTTTTAGATTAAATGGATAAGGCGACAGGTCTACTTGTTCTTGAAACCTCACAGCGAGGCTTTCATCCCCAGAAGGAGCCAGATGTTAGTGACCAAAAAGTAATGATATTTTTGAGAATGCCCTCATTACTCGCTACTTGAATTATCTTTCCCCTAGGTATTTTGGCCAGTATCAGAGTCTCAATTCTTCATCAAGCCTTGAATAATCTCCTAATTAATATCTTTGCCTAAGATTACTTTGATACCATAGATCTTAACCTGCAATACAAAAAGACACAATAAATGTTATTCCCTAGCTTTTATATCTTTATATTTTGAAATAAAAAGTATATTTTTATTTCTAAATATTCCCTAAAACATAAGTGATGTGTGCTTAAGTGCACATGAGAATTACTTACTATCTTAAGACATGTTACATATGCCAAACGCTGAGCCCGTGATCACCACATAAGTCAACACACACCGAGCGCAATTAACTTTCCTTTCACCTCATTGACATGTCATTATAAGTCTCAGCTTGTATAAAATTCACATAATCTATAATCCCGATACATTTGGCTTATATTGTATTAAGCAGAAATGAAAACAATAAAACGCAGAGACACATGTCAAGACAACCAGCCAGATGCAAGCGCCGAGTTTGGTTTTTCATATTGCGGGGTATCTATTCTTACAAACTATCTGGATATCATGTCCTTTACATGTGTAAGAGGTGTTAATTGTTGTCTCTAAAAAATGGAAGGTCGTTTTATATCAGCGCGCCAAGAAGACAGACAAGTTGTAGTTCCCAAGTCTTCAAGAGGGTTTCAACTCTAGTTTAACTGTATATTCAAATGGTGGAGGGCTTCAAAGCGAGTCCAAAAACATTCAGGCTTGGTTGCCATTGCCTATGGAGAAACTAACAGGGTGTATAGTTTTGTAAAGATTGGTTTCTCTATTTGGTTTCCTTCAGATTGCAGGTATTCTATGGATGTCGGATTGTTTCAGTCGCCATGGGCAGGGGTTAAGATATATTATTTATACGTTTTGAAAATGTCAAAACCAAATGTTGGAACCCGAATGCTGATGGAGACTGTCACGTTATCAAATATTCAACAAATATATCCGAGCTAAAAATCTACAAGCAAAGAAATCTGTGTTGATCCATGCAGAGTGTGTAGTTGTTCACCGAATCAAATGGCAGTTTCTATAGAATTGTCTACAAATTCCCTATGATATACAATATCATTCAGAAGGATACACACTATGTATATGAAAGCCCAGCCCGGAGAAGATAAACGGTGGTTGAAATTTAATCGGAGTTTGTTGGTCATAAGCAAAAACAAAAGAATTGCAGAACCCCAAGTAGGTGAAATCGAATCCATTTGCAAGGAGCCATGTAGTTGAATGTAACTTTCCTGAAGGAACAATTCTTGGAAATTTCAATGGAGAAGTTTTGGAGAGTGTTTGCTAACACCCAAGTCATTGGAAATTTGCTTTCACTTGCTCTACTGAAAATTGGAATAGAAAGCAAAAGCTTTGGCACAACATTGCTTTTCATTGTATTCCTCAGAAGCATGACTTTGGGTACAATTTTAGGATACTTCTAAAGTAAACAAAGTGGCTTCCAGTAAGTATTTGTATGGGAAGAATTCAAATATGTTATCAGACCTGAAATTGGTATCAGGGGTTGGAAATGCTATTTGTTGGAGCTGCTGATGTCATTTTCTCATTATTTGTTGAGTGCTTAACAATAGGTTTGTTGTTCATTACCTTCATTATGTCTTGCTAACCTGTACCCCACAGATACTGGATGTGCTCATTTTGCAAATGTAGCTGCAGCTGATCTCAAGGAAGAGCATGATACAATAGTAAAGCACAAGGATACCTTTCTCCCTCTTCTTGAGAGTAAACAAAAATACTCTACAGGTTTGCAAAAGGAGTTGAGATTATTTTCAAGAGAAGAGCAACCTTTCAAAGCTTGGGCATTCATGCAAGCATAAGAAATACACATGCCAGAAGATCTTTACTACTGAGTTAGAATGACCTTTCTGTAAGTTGTAATGATGAAATGGGGCATGCAGCTAAAGTTAAGAGGAATGCATTCGCTTTGAATCTAAAACCCTGAAGAGCAGACAGTCCAAAGAAAATTCAGTTTTGTAGTTTTTAAGACTTTTTTAAAGGCCCGTACTTTCGGTAGCTTAGAATAGTTCCAAAAGACATTGTTAGCTGTCGAAAGATCTGCTTTCGGCATCTGACCCTACTCTGTTTCAAACATATAAGCCACTGAAAGCACTGACAAGGCAGAAAGCTAATGTTTTTGCACAAATCCAAGTTTTTCTTGTTCAAAAGAATTAAAAATGGTTCTAATCGATGGAAGATAATTAATGGCATCTCGATCAAGAGTTTATTTCAGTTTTGAAGATGCTTTAAAAGACAGAAAAGGTAAACAACAGTTATCTATTGTCAAGGAGATAAGACTGTTCACTGTTAACAAGTGTCAAGTTTGACTCCTTCCATATCACATGAGATCCAACAGCCTCGGAAATCTCACTACACCTGTCAAGAATCTGAAGAGCATAAAGATCTGTCGAGAAGTTGAATTGATCTAGTCTACTTGGGCCAGTTACTGATTTTCTATTTTTGGAAAGATTCGATCATGTAGTCTGGGATCTAGAAACTGTTTGTAAAAGGCTATAAAGCCAAGAACATATGAGGAACAAAGGGTTTGACTTTGGAGACTTTTTTCATATTATGTACTCAAACTTCTCATTTTCATATTAAGTAATACAAGCTTCTTTTGCCATAACGTGTTCAGATTTCATCTTCTTATCTATTCTGTACTTGCACCTGGATATTATATTCATGTTGTTATGCTTGTTTATGCCCAATAACTGTCATCTTATCATTGCATTCATAAGTCAAACTTTGCAAGTATTCCTGTGATTATTTTAATTGGCCATTCATATATGCTTTATATGTGATTCTGCTGATATAATAATTATTTCTCCATACATCTCTTTATTTGTAAACTCTCTGAACATTTGTGGTTGAAAGCCTTGTCCATCTAAATGTGTTCATGCATGTTTTGAGTGAGAAATGATTCAGTCATCCGACTTGATCCAAACCCACACTTATTTTTGAGAAAACAGTTACCAAAAGATTAAGTTACCAGGCATCTCTGACTTACAGCCTAGGAGAGTTTCCTGGAGTGATAACAGAGTGTATGAAGTATTCTTCTTCCTTTCTATACCACACTTCTTACAGAATTCTTCAAATTCATTTCCGTAGAATTCCCCACCATTATCTATTCTCAATACCTTTATTTTCTTCTCTGTCTGATTTTCTACCAGAGCCTTAAACTCTTTAAATTTATCAAATACCTCATATTTCTTTCTAAGAAAATAAATCCATGTTTTCCTTGAGAAATCATCTATGAATGAAACATAATACACAGATTTACCTAGGGATGGAATAGGGACAGGTCCAAACACATCACTGTGTATCAATTCTAAGATCCCCTTTGCTCTTGTAGCACCAGATGGGAATCTTACTCGATTTTTTTTACCATATATGCAATGTTCACAAAAATAAAAATCCAGAGTGCAATTAGACATACTTTCAACCATACCTTTACCGTGTAGTGTTCGTAGGCCCTTTTCTCCAATATGTCCCAGTCTTTGATGCCACAGCATGGTCTTCTTTCCAGGGACAATATTGGTCTTGTCTTCTTTATTTCTCTTCTCAGGGACAACAGAACTATTACACCCATTGGTATAAGTTCTTCCCATCAACTTGTACAGAGTTCCACACCGAACTCCCCTCATCAACACCATTGCTCCTAGTACCATCTTGCAAGTGTTCTTTCCAAATACAGTATCCACTTCTGCATCATCCATCTTGCTTACAGATATTAGGCTCATGGCTAGTTTGGAATGTGCATAACCCCAGGGAGAGTTCTAATCCTTCCATCTTTTAGCAGCAACTTAACCCTTCCACGTCCTAAGATTTTGGTTGTCGATTCATCTCCTAGGAATACATCACCACCATCATATTTTTCATATTCAGAGAACCACTCCTTATGAGGATTCATATGGTATGACGCACCTGAGTTGATCAACCATACACCATGGTCTACATGTGTACTTGTAGATGTCAGGTAAACATCACCTCCTTCTTCAGTGGAGGTTTTTTCCTCTGTGGAAGAGGTACTATCAGATCCCTTTGGTTTATCAACCTTCTTAGACTTGCAATCTTTCTTATAATGCCCTTTTTTACCACACTTCCATCATTTCCTCAAATATTTTCTTGGAAACTTAGATCTACCTGTAGATTTAGATCTCCCCCCCAAAGGCTTACCAGGATTCTTGTCTTGGGTATGACCTCTTACAAATAAAGCATATGTGTTATGACTATCCATGCTTTTCCACCTCATCTCTTCAAATAACAAGGATGAAACTACATCCTCATACTTCAATGTAGATTGAGTGGTACTACCAATTGCTACAGCCAGATTATCCTAAGAGTCTGGAAAAGAACATAACAAAGTAATGCACTTATCTTCTTCTGCAATCGTAATATTAACAGAGACAAGTTGAATTACCAGAGTATTAAAGGCATTTAGATGTTCTGTCACAGAATCTTCATATTCCATCCTAAGATGATACAACTTCTTTCGAAGAAACAACTTGTTTACCAAGGACTTTGATTGATACTAATTCCCCAACTTATCCCATAGTTCCTTGGTTGTAGATTCTCCTCAGACATTCAACAACACCGAATCTACCAGGCAGATTCGAATAGTACTCCTTGCTCTTTTGTCCAACTTCTCCCAATATTCCTTTGACATACCAGTAGGTGGTGTACTAGTAGGTTGTGTACCAATAGCATGTGTGCTAGTAGACGATGTACCAGTAGGTTGTGTACCAGGATCCACAGCAATCCATTGTTCTTTCTCTACAAGAAGGTCCTCCATCTTGAGCTTCCATAGCTCAAAGTTTTTATTGTTGAACTTCTCTATCTTGATTCTAGATGAGCTCGCCATTCCTCTTTCTATACTCGAATATCCACTGCAAAATCTCCCACTAAACCCAGGTTTATCACAGACCCAAGATAAACTTGATCTATCAAGACCAAGCCAAACCCTCAACAACAAAGGCGTCCCTCTGAAGCCAAAAATGAGCTCTGATACCACATGTAATTTTTAAACCTGCGAAGTAAAGAAATGCATATAGATTCTTAAGCAAAACAGAAAGTAATCAATGGCTCATTCGCATAGTACATAGATATTTATACCGAAAACCCTCAACCGAGAAAACCTTTCTTATATTCATTATATCGAATTTCACCATTCACCATACAATATATATACAATTGTTTTAGGTATTCTGTAGATACCAAAACCCTAATCTTTTAATCTGGGATTAATTTAGAAAACCGCTAAAAATAGCAAAAACCGCCCAAAAACAAAATTTGGGGCACTGCCCCGAGTTACCGCCCGGTTCCGAACACTGCGCGTAACTAGGGGGGGGCATACCCGACCCCCCCTGGGACCCCCCTAGGAAGTGTCTGGCACACATGACACAAAGAACACTACTAGAGGGATCGTCAGACGCATTTGTCGAACCTAACGCACCCACACACACACATGCAAAGAATATAACATATAGCCAACAGTTATCTCTAAAGACCTCACTGCCTTTTCTTAACATGGCTTCAACCAATCCTATTCAATCAAACATACTCCTTTATTCATTCATTAGTCTTCTATTCATTATATGATGCTTTCAAAATGTAATCCATGATTCTTATATATATATATATATATAAGCTTGTAGCTCATTGTTTAGTTTCTCAACAGTTACTATGGTTGTGACTTTGTTTTCCTGACAGAGTCTTCACACAATTCCTCCACAGGGAATTCCTTCAGCATGCAACTTCCTTATTGCATATCCATCACTATCTGTGATGACCTCAACCTTGAATTAGCTTCAGCTTGTTACTAAGAATTTTCTAAGAAATATAAAGATGCATTTTTTTTGTCATGCATCCATATTATGTATCCACACATATTTTGGTTTTGTTTACTTACATCCATGATGTACTTAACCACATACATTTCTACTTTAAAATTAGTCAACTCTTGATTGTTCACAATCATTCTCATGTGATTCTCAAAGGCATAATCATTTGCCTCTTATCATGACAATCARAGCACCTTTTCTCTTTTACTCTTTCATCTATTTATATTAGTACTCCCTAAGGAAAAGGGAATACATTCCCCTCAAGATATTATTTGGAACAAAACTTTCATGACTCTTCAGAATGGAGTCAGCCATGCATCCATAGTATTCATTTAATCTAGACAAGAGCAATTCTTCCTTTATATTTCACTCATCAGGGAAACCATATGGTGCCTACAACTATACTCTTTCATCATACATGTGCATCACATGCACGTTTAATATCATTCATACCTAACTGGTATTGATATCAGGCTTCATATTAAGAAGCTTCACAATGCATTAAACCCATGCACTCAAGCATAATTAAACACAGCTAAGTATTCATCATGCTAGCTTATTTCATGCGCCTTTTCCATGTCATTCACACATGGACATATCAGGCTTCTATATCCTTTTCCAAATATCTTCCAATCATCATTATGATCATGTATACACATTCGTGTATATGTAGATGCATATCTTGCACCTTTTTACCTAATGCATTCACTTGATAGTTTAATTTCATCATCTATGTCCTTTAGTTTGATATTTCTAGTCCCTTACAGGAATAATCTCACAGTCATATCTCGTATTGATGTTGCCTTCTCTCATGGAAATAACCAACCAGGGTCACTTTCCTCTTTATGTGACAACGTCTAGCAAGAAAACCTCCTTGCCTCAGTGTCCATAGGGTTTTACCCATATCACCTTTCTCTGGTAATGAGGAGTTATATACTCTGAGTTTAATGTAAATAAGTAACTATAACTGCCAAGGATCCTATCAGATTCCTTTAACCCCACAAAGGTATTAACCATTATATAATCAACCATCATCGGTGCCTGAGGTTCCAACTTCCCATGCTTAGAAGCAGTGTTACGAACACCAGGTCATCTGTCCTTCAGGATCCAGTTGCTCTTGACAGAACCCTGCCACCTTCAACTATCCACTTTTAAGTCTTATTATAAATGTTAATTAGCATATCCTTACTCCGATAAGAGTACTTATCACTTTGATAAAGGGCTAAAGAAATTCTTCTGTTGAAATTCAACAAGAATTCCCAAAATCACAGGTTCAATATGTAGTCCTTCTCCTCAAGGAGTAAATGCAGATAATGATACCTCCTTACGTGACTCATACATGAGCCCAAGCAGGCCAAGTGTTGTAACCATGCTTTGATACCAATTTGTAACACACCCACGATGGGCCATAAAAATTTTCACTTTTCTTAAAGGATAGATTCTCCATCCATGGTTTCTAATTTGGAAGGTCGGGGAACAAGTCCGACCTCCTGGTCAAGGACCTCTGATTCTGGAGCCAAAAGACTCTCTGAGACCTTGATGGTCTCATTCTGTAATTAGACGCAGACCCTTTCAACTTCCTGGTGCAGGTCTAAAGGTACCCGTGACCCTACTCTTCATGCCTACAAAATCACGGAGTATGGGTGCTAGATCCTTTTCTGATAAGCCCCTTCCTTGATATAACCTTTGGCGATGTCCTTACGTAACCACGTGATTGCGGGCATGACCAAGGGTGGTTTGAAACCAAAATATTTTTCTCCCCGCAATTCACCTTGAGACTCCACATGTCCTTTCTCCAAAATCGTGGTCTGGATTGCGGCCCGTCCTCAACTTTTTAAAGTTTGTGCACCTTCGGTCCCCGCAATGCGATGGGACTGTCGATCTCATGACCTTAATGGTGCTTCTGAAATTGACGGCTCAGATCTATCCTTTCCAAATCTATGGATCAGATCTAACCTTTCTAAATCAACGGTTGTGATTTATTTCTTGATTTGGGTTTTGGGAGTTTCAACTCTCAACCCTTGCCTTCTCCCGTAGTCACATATCTCTTTCCACACGTCCTCTTTAATCAACGGTGTTGATCGCTTCACGATTCCGGACTTCAGGAGTTTCAAGTCTCAAATTTTAATTCCCCTCGAAGTATGCAGATTTATGTCGCGTGTCCACTTGAATCGGATGATCGAGGCTTATTTCAGGTCTTTACCCAAAATCCACAGATTCTTGCACGTTCCCCTTAATCTGGTGGCTATGAATTACTTCGGGACTTTACCTAGAGTCCATAGTTTTACGCCACGTCTCTTCTGGATCAGACGGTCTAGATTCACTTCAGGTCTTCGGAGTTCAGTAGTCTCAATTCTCAACTGAAACCCTAGTGTGATTCACCCTGAGACGTTGATCCATCGACACGTGCCCCTCCTAGCGATCAACGGCCAAGACCTACTTCAGGTCTTTAGCACTTTTCAACCATGACTGGATAAACAGCCTTCAGCTTCCTTCTCGATCAACGATCGAGATTCCACTTCAGGACTCCAACGCTTTCACCCTCTACTTTCCTCTGGAGTATTATGTACCCTAAGTGCTAGCTCTAGCGCCACGCGTCCACCTTAAATTGACAGATTTTGTCCGCTTCAAGACTTCATCCTTTGGACATCTCAAACTTCAAATCCTCCTTGATTCATTTCCTTTGGAACATTCTATCTAGAGTTCGTGATCTGATGACATGTGTCCTCCTTCAGATCAACGTCTCCCAAATACTTTAGTTGTTCGAGCTTAGATGATTTAAAACTCTTATCCATCTCGTTCTCCCGGAGTGTTTTCACCCAGAGTTCACGATTGGTCACCATGTACCCTCTGGATCCGACAGTCCATATTCTCTTCAGGTCTTCGGTGATTCCACTCTCTCCTTGACCAGAAGCTCTCGCTCAGGAGTTGTAAATCTTACACCACTTGTCCCTCTTGGCGATGAATGGTCCCAAATTACTTCGGGACTTCGGGACCTTGTCCAGTCAACCCTCTCATGCACACAAACGTTAAAATGTGTGCACTTTAACTTATATCAGATGACTAAAATCCCTTTGCACTCAGATCCGACAGTTAGGATCTGTTCCTTCCTAGTGCTTCTACTCTACTTCCCTGGGCATTGATCTAACGGTCCAGGCTTCTCCCCGCAACCGATTTGACGGTTTTTGTCATTCCTCCTCCTGAGATTTTGATTTCTTCCGACTTGGAAGATTTTGGTAAATGTTCAAATGCCTCAGTCTTCATTCCTCCTGCGAGTTTGGCAATCTTGGGTCCCACCTTCGCTCTTGAAAACGTTATCTCTTCTGAGCTTTTTGATTCTCTCAGACCGACGATACTGAGGGACTCCGTTACTCCACGGATTTCCAAAAGGGCTCAAGACCACCCATCTCGCAACTATTCATGGTCTGGCGATCATGATCTGACCGATACTGAGGTGTCTGTCAATCGACGATTCACAACAATTTTGGGGTCCCAACGTGCATGCTCTTTATCAGAGAGCTCAACCTCTGCACTCTGGAAGTACCCGCCTAACCTATTCAAACTGGAGTCGTTGATCTTCCATCCCGATGAGATCAAAGGCAATGGTGAATTGCAGGCCGCAAAACAGTGCATCTGCTACTTTTACCTTCTCACTCCACAATGATTTCCCACCCTCAATCTCCATTCATATATTGATGGTTCATAGCGATTTTGGGGTTCGACTTGACTATCGTGCAATTTGACATCTTGGAGCTTCAAGCTCCAAGTTTCCTAGACCCAAGTCACATGGATCTTCAGATAACTCTTGGGCTATGATCCCCACTCTTAGTCGGGTTTTTTGGTTAAGAACTTAGGCACGAGTTCAAAGTCTCCTAGACTACTAGTTTGAAGGAAACACCTTCCCAACTCGCAGAGCTTTAAGCTCTAAATCAAGGCAAGCTAACTTGTGAGGTTACTGAAACAGTAGCTATTCCAAGAGGCTTTCTCTGACTCTTAGAACGATGATGTAATTCCCTGGGAAAATTGCCTTCGAGTGATTAAACTGAAGCATGTGGAAGAAACAAGCAGAAGTATAGGTTCTGAAGGGAATGAATGCATGCTCATAACTTAATCATTTAATACAAAAAAGAACCATTTATAGACATATAAATACTAGCATGCATCCATTAATTACAATTCAAAGCACAAGGCAAGAAAACACTTATCAGAACCATAGGGCATGATGCGACTGCTGAAAGGGGTGATCGTTTCCTCCCAACCATAGGCTCATTCACTTCCAATGGATTTATCACTGGACACCCCCGAGCTTAAGCCACGATGCTTTGAGATTCAATCTCTTACTTCTAGCTAAATGGAAGTTAGGGACGAAGGTTACTCTCCTTGTCCCAATACAGAAATAGATAAGAACGAAGGTTGTTCTCCTTCTCCCGGCTTAATCTCCCTTTTCTGTGATCAGAACTCACTGTTCCTCTTTCAATCCTCCCTCGGACCTGAGAGCTTCCTCTCTCATATCTGCATTTTTTGCAAGTCTTCCCTCTGCCCACCTTGCTTCCTTTCTTTCCTTCCTCAACAAGATTGTGTATGGATCGAATTCCCGGTCTGTGGTCAGGTTTGGAAGCCTTACGGATGGGTGGTCTACCCCATCCCCTCATTAACTCTTGAGGAGGTCTTCCCACCTAGCATCCCGGCTGAAATTCATTCCTAGGTCAAAGGGTTGTTTTGATCTGAGCAATTAATTCCAGCATGGTACTAGTTTAGTGGAGGTTAACGCAACCATTCATGGTCCCCTCCACCACCTTTTCATAGAATTCATGGTTTTTCTCTTAGCACATCCCCTCTTTCAACAATCATGCCAGACGAAACCATTTTCTATTATAATAACAGAATTTACATTCATCGACCCTTTTGTAGAAAGGTACATCAAATCAAACATTCACACTTTTAAGTTTTCCATATTTCCTTGGCCCATATAGTTATATTTAAAGACTGGGGGAAACAAGGTGTTACGGGAATGTAACACCCTGTTTTCCCCCATGATTGTAATTATGCTTAAGACTTCATATGGTTATGTTTATGAAGCTTGTAATCATGTTTTGATTAATGAAAACACCAGAAAACTGACTGAGGAGAGAAGAACCTTCAGAGTACTAGCCATGATATCACATGTGGAATTGATGAAGTGGACAGGTGAGGGGGAGCTAAGATATTTTAGTGAAGAAAATAGGATTTTTACTTAACAAGCTTGCCTACACTTATAAACATAAGCTTACACCTACTAGCATGCCCATATTGGTATGGAGCCATGTGATTAGTAATGGAAGTCAAAACATTTGTTGAGGCAGTTAATAATTGATGATAGTTTGGTCTCTTGAAGAAGTTAAGGGATGATTTAGCAACCTGGAGAAAAGGACACCTCGGATCCCCCCTTCAGGAAATCGGACCACAGAACAACAGGTCACATCTACAGAAATCCATGGGAATCCCAAGGCATTGGTGGAAGAAGAGACCAAAGGTGAAAATTCATCATCGATAGAGACAGAGAGGAGAGAATTTGATAGAGACAGAAGTCGAGCCGAGAGGAAAGAACATAGTCAGCAAGGTTGGTATCAAAGAGAGATCGTGCACTGCATAGAAGAGGGAATATTTTGAGGAAGGGTGAGTGAGTGATGAGCTCGCAAGCTAAGGGTGCAGTGAACAGAGCGTTCATTTTCATAGATGGAAGAGAAGAAAAAGTGGATAGATTTCCTTGAGGAAAATAGGAAACTTGTCCAATTAGATGATGATCACCCTGAAATAGAGAAGACTCGAATCTATACTAGAGAAATAAAGTGTTGCATCTTGGTACTTACTGGATAGAAACCAACACCGGTAAGGGGAGGTCGTTGAGGGACTTGATAGCAAATAAGGGAATCTCTTGTGCAAAGGAAATCTTGTTGATAAACTACCTGATAATCTTGTGGAATCCATGAGCTTAGTGGGAAGGGGGGAACTTTTGTTGTTGTCACTGGAGGAAGGAGAGTAACCTTCATGGATCATCTCAGCTAAATCATTCCCTTATGATATCATGGCTAATAACAGGGGTGGCTTATTGTAGGAAGGCACTCTATAGTATGGCCTAAGGTTGGGAGGAAAGGTGTCCTCTCTCAATCAGTTGGTTGTTGTTATCTTCCCTCAATAGATAAGTTTTTAATCCATCTTGTTTATTTTCTAATAATAATGTAAATGTGTGCTTTCCAATATTATGGGAAAATGCGAATTCATGTGAATGTATGAATTGAAATCTATAAGTAAGATGGAATTTATGCTTTTATTTCCACTATTAATCTATTAAATTCATGAAGTCAAGTGAATATTGTGTGGTGTTGTGTAATATTGTAAGTCTTGCAGGTTTAGAGGAAATTTTGCAAGATATGGAGAAAAATTTCATTTGGGAGATGAAGGGAGTATCTCGGTCCCTGTAAATTTCTGGGTAGACTAAGGAACCCCCAAGTCTTGATGGACTCTCCTATTATTAAGTGTAAAGCTTGCAAGATATGCAAGAAATTCATTTACAATGAAGTCAGAAGGACCTTGAAGGTATTAGAATAGTTTATGAACCCTTGAGAGTCTAGAAAACCTTAGGATGTCAACTGTTAAAACCCAAAAGTGACTAGGTCTCGAGCCAAACTATTTCTTTAACATGAAACTGAGCTCTGAGTTGGGACAATTATTAGCCATCAATTTGTTTCAGTGAGTGTAGCTCAGTCATTCGTCGAAGTATGCATTCAAGAAAGAATCAAGTTGTGAACTTGACAAGGACCTTTGATCCATCGAATGAGAATTCGGTGAGATGCGAGCCATTTTTTGTTAGCAGAAGTTCAAAAAAATACCTAAGGTGGGATCGAGGAGAGTTCTGACAATGAAAGGGGGCATGAGCCTTAGATATATTGAAGGATCCCTCCTCACCATTGGATCTGCAAGATACAATGTTGGCAAAGGAAAATATGGTCCATTGATGTTAAGTTTAGTTTCATCGAGAGAAGAGTAGTTTCCAATATCGAGGAGGAGGCTGGAGCTATGAGCCAACGATGACGAAATGCATGGGAATTGTTGATCTGTCAAAATAGATCCATACAGATCATAGTCGTCGAATATTAGTTCATTTGGCCATAAGAAAGGGGGCCAAGAACCTTAACCATCATCTAGATAAAAATTAGAGATGTGATCTTGACTGTTGACAGAGGTGTTGTGATCATCGTCTGATCTAGTCAAAGTAATCATCGGGATCAAGTGATCGAAAGTAGGCCTTGAAGTTTAAGTGGGTGAACTTTGACGACAACAAAAACCTTTATAATAATAAATGAGGGTTGTTGATCGGTGAATGGGATAGATGGAATCTCATCCATATATTTCCATAGGTCCCACCTACACATCTTAGAAGAGTTTCAAGCATGGGAATTAAACATCATCTAAGTTAAAGGAAATGACATGATCAGAGTCGTTGAGAGTCAAAGTCTGAGATTCATTAGATCTGAAGACTGGACTCATTTGATTTCATCGTCAGAACTTGGGGTTGGGGATGACTTATGTCTCCATGAGGAAAAGAAGTCTGATATGGAGAATACTAAAGAAAAGAAGCCAACCAAAATCCAAGTGAATATTATGTGGTGTTGTGTAATATTGGAAGTCTTGCAGGTTTAGAGGAAAGTTTGCAAGATATGGAGAAAAATTTCATTTGGGAGATGAAGGGAGTATCTCGGTCCTTGTAAATTTCTGGGTAGACTAAGGAACCCCCAAGTCTTGATGGACTCTCCTATTATTAAGTGTAAAGCTTGCAAGATATGAAAGAAATTCATTTACAATGAAGTCAGAAGGACCTTGAAGGTATTAGAATAGTTTATGAACCCTTGAGAGTCTGGAAAACCTTAGGATGTCAACTGCTAAAACCCAAAAGTGACTAGGTCCCGAGCTGAACTGTTTCTTTAACATGAAATTGAGCTCTGAGTTGGGACAATTATTAGCCATCAATTTGTTTCAGTGAGTGTAGCTCAGTCATTCGTCGAAGTATGCATTCAAGAAAGAGTCAAGTTGTGAACTTGACAAGGACCTTTGATCCGTCAAATGAGAATTCGATGAGATGCGAGCCATTTGTTGGGAGCAGAAGTTCAAAAAAATAACTAAGGTGGGATCGAGGATATTTCTGACGATGAAAGGGGGCATGGGCCTTATATATATTGAAGGATCCCTCCTCACCATTGGATCTACAAGATACAATGTTAACAAAGGAAAATATGGTCCATTGATGTTGAGTTTAGTTTCATCGAGAGAAGAGTAGTTTCCAATATCAAGGAGGAGGTTGGAGCTATGAGTCGATGACGAAGAAATGCATGGGAATTGTTGATCTATCAAAATAGATCCATACAGATCATATTCGTCAAATATTAGTTGGTTTGGACACAAGAAAGGGGGCCAAGAACCTTAACCATCATCTAGATAAAAATTAGAGATGTGATCCTGACTGTTGATAGAGGTGTTGTGATCGTCGTCTGATCTAGTCAAAGTAATCATCAGGATCAAGTGATCGAAAGTAGGCCTTGAAGTTTAAGTGGGTGCACTTTGACGACAACAAAAACCTTTATAATAATAAATGAGGGTTTTTTATCGGTGAATGGGATAGATGGAATCTCATCCATAGATTGCCATAGGTCCCACCTACACATCTTAGAAGAGTTTCAATCATGGGCATTAAATGTCATCTAAGTTAAAGGAAACAGCATGATCAGAGTCGTTGAGAGTCAAAGTCTGAGATTCGTTGGATCTGAAGACTGGACTCATTTGATTTCATCGTCAGAACTTGGGGTTGGGGATGACTTATGTCTCCATGAGGAAAATAAGCCCGATATGGAGAAGACTAAAGAAAAGAAGCCAACCAAAATCCAAGTGAATATTGTGTGGTGTTGTGCAATATTGGATGTCTTGCCGGTTTAGAGGAAATTTTTCAATATATGGAAAAAAATTCCATTTGGGAGATGAAGGGAGTATCTCGGTCCCTGTAAATTTCTGGGTATACTAAGGAACCCCCAAGTCTTGATGGACTCTCCTATTATTAAGTGTAAATCTTGCAAGATATGCAAGAAATTCATTTACAATGAATTTAGAAGGACCTTGAAGGTCTTAGAATAGTTTATGAACCCTTGAGAGTCTGGAAAACCTTAGGATGTCAACTGTTAAAACCCAAAAGTGACTAGGTCACGAACCAAACTATTTCTTTAACATGAAACTGAGCTCTGAGTTGGGACAATTATTAGCCATCAAATTGTTTAAGTGAGTGTATCTCAATCATTCGTCGAAGTATGCATTCAATAAAGAGTCAAGTTGTGAACTTGACAAGGACCTTTGATCCGTCGAATGAGAATTCGGTGAGCTGCGAGCCATTTGTTGGGAGCAGAAGTTTAAAAAAATACCTAAGGTGGGATCGAGGAGAGTTCTGATGATGAAAGGGGGCATGGGCCTTAGATATATTGAAGGTCCCTCCTCACCATTAGATCTGGAAGATACAATGTTGATAAAGGAAAATATGGTCCATTTATGTTGAGTTTAGTTTCATCGGGAGAAGAGTAGTTTCCAATATCGAGGAGGATACTGGAGCTATGAGCCGACGACAATGAAATGCATGGGAATTGTCGATCTGTCAAAATAGATCCATACAAATCATAGTCGTTGAATATTAGTTGGTTTGGCCACAAGAAAGGGGGCAGGGAACCTTAACCATCATCTAGATAAAAATTAGAGATGTGATCCTGACTGTTGACAGAGGTGTTGTGATCACCGTCTGATCTAGTCAAAGTAATCATCGAGATCAAGTGATCGAAAGTAGGCCTTGAAGTTTAAGTGGGTGCACTTTGATGAAAACAAAAACCTTTATATTAATAAATGAGGGTTGTCGATCGGTGAATGGGATAGATGGAATCTCATCCATAGATTGACATAGGTCCCACCTACACATCTTAGAAGAGTTTCAAGCATTGGCGTTAAATGTCATCTAAGTTAAAGGAAACGACATGATCAGAGTCGTTGAGAGTCAAAGTCTGAGATTCGTTGGATCTGAAGACTGGACGCATTTGATTTCATCATCGAAACTTGGGTTTGCGGATGACTTATGTCTCCATGAGAGAAAGAGGACCCCGACGAAAACAAGGAAGAGTTCCGAGAAATCAGAATTGTTGAGTCAACAATCCAACTGGCAGGCACCATTTCAGTGCCAAATAGGATGATGCAAGGGACATGTAGCCACGTGGATTCCATGTGTAAATAAGTTGAAAAACATTGGGAGGTTGTAACTCTTCATGTGGATCTCGGAATTGGGAAAGATGGCAGTCGTTGGAAATCTCTCAATGAGAAGAATCCAATTATGAGGTGTAATGCTCGAAAAGAATCAAGTTGATGAAGAAGAAATTTTGACATCCCACCAGCCTAAGTGAGAATTATGGGGTCGGGTGTGTTACAACTGATCTCTAGGACATCTTCAATACTACACATTGGTTGTATTGCATTGATGGGGTCAACGAATAAAGGTTTTGGAAGCAGTTTTTTTTCTATTTCCTTTATTCTTTCTTGTAAGATCAAATTTTATTTTTTATATCATAAATAGACTCCTTCAAGGATTCTCTAGTTGCATCATTAAAGTGTACGATTTTAAAGGCTGTAACCCCATGAAAATCTATCTCTTATTTCCACTTCTATGAAACCTTTTTATTTTTCAAGTTCACTTTTTCAATTAACAATTTTTTGGAATTATTATGGTAAGCCACATGGTGCAAAATGACAAACTCTTCTTCAAATATCTTTGGCTCTTGAGAAGCTATCTCTTCATCTATAACCATGGTTCCAATCATTATATAGTCTACCAAGCTAGAGTATTCTATCACATCATCAAGTTCATATCTTTGGGACTCTCTTCAATTTCAAGCAATTCTTGTCCCTCCTTTTGTACTTCTCTTTTTATTTTAGTAGAAGTATGAATAGTGTGAGGTTTTTCAATTTTCTTTTTAGTAGGGTCCTTGTCTCCACCATAATATGAGTTTTCGGTGGATGAACTTCTTTTTTATTGATCACTACTTTGGGGTTTTGTCTTTTCTTGGGTAATTTTATACAATACATTAGGTGAATTCAGGTTTTTATTTGTTGTCTCTCTACCACTTTGATTTTAGTGCTTATTTGTGCTAAACAATTCCTCAATATCATTTAGGGTGTTTTCAGCAAATGCTTCAAGAAGATTTTGGTTATCTCCCCCTCCTTCTTCAAATTGCACAGACTTATTGAAATATGAAGCATACCCAACTAAATACATATGTGTAGAAAATAAATATTTTGGATCAAAAACCTAAATGGCCTAGGATTCCTTCAAACTGAGTTGGTCAAATTGAACTGCATATTCATCTAAATGAGAGATATGCTTCATATATATCTCTCCAAGTCTCCATGGTAGTGGGATGAATTTATTTTTCCTTTTCTCATTGAAGAAATGTGCCCAATATTTGTATTTTCTACACACTTCAATGACGAAAAGTTTGTCAAAAACATAGAATGGTAATTACTATCGCACAAATTGTAGGTTGGGAAAATCCCAACCCAATCCATAATATGGCGATAAGGGTGGGATATTTTAGCCACTGTCACCTCAAATAAAACCTCCCCTTACTTTACTGAAGGAAGAATCAAACACAAGAGGGGAGTCTCAGGTGACCCTAGGGGGAAATGAGATGGAAAGTGATACTATGGAATTTATTCCCCTATAGTTCAAGTTACTAAGTGGAATATGGCTTGGAAAGGAGTCTCAAAAGTGATCAATGGTTTCCAAGAGCTCGATTACTTGTATAATATGATTATACATGCCCGAGACAGAAGAAAAGATGAGCTACAAGCCCAACAATCCAATGGAAAAGAAAGTGAAGATTTATGTCCTAATTAGCAGAAGCATATAATGATATAAATCAACAATGAAATAAATGAAATAGTTTCTAAACAAATCACTAAAATTCCAAGTAAATATGCAAGAGACTAACTAGAAATTACTAGTGAAACTCTAGTATGATAGCACAATACTTTAGAAACATTTAAAGGTCGGTTGATGTAAGTATTGAAGAGATATTTCTACAACCTTATGGACCATAGTATCTCAGTGCCTTTGTCGAGGGTGTGTTGCACCTTCATTTTCAATACAAACTTTTTCCAAGACCATTTATTTTCCTTTTGTTCTTTTTTTATGTTTCTGAGTTGAAGCCAAGGTGGGGCTTCTACCTAAGCATGAAAAACAATTCCCACATTGACTCTACCTTGGTCACATCATGCTTCTCCAAGTTGAATTCATGTGTGGGGCTTCTACCTAAGCATGAAAAATAGTTCCCACACATGCTCTACCTTGGTTGGAATTTTTCATTAATAAATTTTTCACAGGTCCCATTATTTTCTTACGAGAGACATTTCATTTTCCTCAGGATCCCTAGGATATCATCTAGAAATTTCATATTTGGATTTTATATTTTTCCAGCTACAATCCTCTGGGCCTTTAGCCCCTTCTTCCCATGAAATGAGGAACAATTTCTTCTTGGTTCAGTACACTTGAACATCCCAAAAGGTAAGGAGATGAGGGGATGAAGAGTGGAAAGTGAAAAATATGGTCGGGAATGGCACGATGAATTGTCAAGAGGACCTCTTAGTAGCAAACCTATCCCTAAGGGTGACCCACTTACTAGGGTGCAATGAAAACCACCAAAGTGAAATAGGGCAAAGAGAATAATTTCCAAGAAGATGTTACATAATCAAAAGAAGTTTAAAATGCAACAAACTCAAATGCATCAAATATCGAAATGACACTCACCATAATACATGGCTTGTACCTCATGGAGCAATACCCAATATCTTCCAAAATCTAGCTAGTGTGGTGGCTACCCTCATGATGAACCTGAAACTGCGGTGGTGAGGTGGGTCTTTGTTTATGCAAGTGGACATTGTTGGTCAAGAATGGATCTTTGTTTATGCAAGTGGACATTGTTGGTCAAGTTGTCTCTCGGTACTCCATGTCTGCAACCTGAGGGCATTGAGATATCATATCCTTAGTTATCCCTAGAATTGGGGATAAAATTTGGCTCCTACTTAGGGACATGTACTCATCATAGAGTGCATGAGAATTGAAGCATCTCCTGGTGGACCTGTTCCTACACACAATGAAACAACAAACTATTAAGTGTAGGATGGCTTACTCATCCTTTGTCCATATAAAGAAATCCAAAACTTCAAAATGAAAACTAATCTTAGAAAAGAATTTTTTTTTCATTTTTCATATATATGGTGAAAAGAGAAACATGTAAATCAATAATGCAAGTAGAGAAAAATGAAAATAAAAGATGAAATGAAACTAAACTACCATCAGCAATCAATATGCAAATGCAATAAATCAGGATGACCTACCTACTTACCTGGGGCCTTGGGGCCCTGAAGATCGGGTGATAGGTGATGTCAAGTGAAGTCATACAACCAGTGAAACCACTTGTCCATTATTTCATCAAGGCATATCCCCCTGTGCTTAATCATGTAATACCACAAATATAAGTTGATCACATAATAATCATGATCATAAATAGATATATAATAAATTATGGAATGAAACTCATGGAGATGGGTGGGAGGGAGGAAATCCTGCTAGAGAGAATGGCCACAAGCTTGATCAATTCATCTATAAAGAGGGATACTTTGTAAGGAAAATAGCTCATTTTCATCCTTCTTTAGCACACCACTACTACATGAATACTGAGAAGAGATGAGATATCTCAATAAAGCTTGATGATTCCTTAGAGAAGAATAAAATAGGTAAGGGATCGTCTCATGTCTGGAGAAAGAAAGATGTTGCCTCTTCATCCATAAATCACTGTAAAAAGATTCAATATGAAAATATTTTTTCTTTGTAGGGTGATATTTTGACTGCTCTAGGATGGCCATGCCATGGTGTTCATCTAAAATCAAGGACAAAATTAGTTGAAAGTCCTCATAGAACAATTATGCATCCCCAAAAGGAGTTGCATCACAACACCCAAGGGATGACCGAAAATTACCCTGAAAATGTTGCAACGGGTCATCCTCGAATGGATGGAACAAATATGTAAACACATCATCATCAGGATGCCAAATATATAAATCATATACACATGAAGACCAGTCCTTTGAAAATGAAAACTCAACCCCCTTTGCTTGAGAGTTACCCTCAATGTCGCAAATGGGGTCTCTATCAAAAATGAAATGACCAGCATTCCATATGTGTCTCCCAGTTCATACGAAAGTGTCTATATGCTCATCCACCATATCTAAGGGTTCTTTTATAATATCATCATTATGACTGAAATTGACCATCTCTTTATCTTCGTATGCAGTAAGAATAGAAGTTGGGGCATCTTCAATTGGGTCTTCAAAGTATTCATCATTTAGACCATTTACTTCTTCAACTTCATGTACAAGAGGAGAGTGAGGCTAGATAATCTCAACTTCATCAAGCGGGAGAAAAATTAACGATGTCTCACGAGGCTTCTCAACATGTTGCACCTCATTAGAATTCCTCTTTCTCTTTATGGACATGCTCCTCCATCTCCTCTTCATCACAAGAGGCTTGATCCTTAATACTGATTTCTTTATTTTCCCTTTTCCAAAAGGGTTTGTCGCATCCTGGGGACCCTCTAATACTTATTTACTTCCAAATTCATAGAATAAAGTATCGTCAAGATCTTCGAAAGGGTCACAACTCATCATGTTCTCTTGAAGTGCAGGAGGAACAGAGGTCTGGATGTATTCATCAAAAGGAAGGGCAGGTATAAGAAATTCATCTTCATCAAATGTCTTTTCTGGATATTCAACATGAGAAACTTCATCAAGATCTTCTTGGTAACTTTCTTCATATATCTGTCCTTCAATCATTTCTTCATCATCAAGGGCTAGTTCTTCGACAAATTTTTGAAATAACTATTTTACATGATTCATCAATTCCTCGACATCTTCATTCGCAGCCTTTTCCATTTCCATTTCTAAAAGTTCCCTCCTCAAGGCATGACAAGTTTTGGATGAGGGTTCATCCCATGGTTCCATAATTCCATTGACTGAAAATACACCTCAATGGAGTCGCGAGATGAGATCAAGGCACATCAAAGGATGGAAAGGGGGCAAACAAGGAAAGATGGGTTTTGGGAAGGTGGAGTTGCTAGATGAGATTTAACAGGAGCTCATCAAGGGTGGAAGGGAAACTTCCTTTAAGTGGAGTCGCCAGGAAAGCTAGGGAAAGGCTTTGGGATAGCTTTCCAAAGTGTCATTAGGGCTCAAAAGAAGATTCAAAATCTTCCCTGCTAACGGAACCAAAATGTTTTCATACAAAATGTAGGTTGGGAAAATCCTGACCCAATCCACAAGATGGAGATAACGCTGGGAGATTTTATCCACTGTCACCTCAATTAAACCCTCCCCTTGCTTTAGTGAAGGAAGAATCCAACACAAAGGGGGAGTCTCGGGTGACCCTAGGGGGAAATGATATGGAAAGTGAGACTATGGAATTGATTCCCCTATAGGTAAATTTACTAAGTGGAATATGTCTTGGAAAGGAGTCTTGAAAGTGATCAATGGTTTCCAAGAGCTCGAGTACCTACAGAAGATGATTATACCTGCCCGAGACACAAGAAAATATCAGATACAAGACCAACAATCCAATGGACAAGAAATTGAATCTTGTTGTCGTAATTAGCAGTAGTATATAATGATATAAATTAGAAATGAAATAAATGGAATATATTATAAACAAATCACTAAAAATCCAAGTAAATATGCAAGATACTAACTAGCAATTACTAGTGAAACTCAAGTATGATAGCACAAGACTTTAGCAACATTTAAAGGTTGTTTTATGTAAGTATTGAAGAGATATTTCTGCAGCTATTGGTTACTTCTCGAGCTGACCTAGGTTCTTATCTCAAATAGGTTTCCAAGAAAAATCTCAAAACTATTGGCCCTCCTGGTAAACTAGAAGGCAACGTTGTGCATGGAGTGCACAACGCAATCTCACCCGAGATAACTTTTATGGGGGACTCCAATACGCAGGTGTTTGCAGTCTAGGAATGAGTGGGGATTGTGGTTGGCTTCTTTTCCTTATGAAAAGTACAAGCAATAGGGTCACTTATGGAGAAGACTAAAGAAAATTTGGCAATTCATAGGGAAAATATTCAAATGGCACAAAACATGATGAAGCAACAAATATATCAGCTTCAAAGTGAAATACAATTTAAGGAGGGTGATTGGGTATTTTTGAGACTACAACCTTATAAGCAATCTACTCTCAAATAGAAGAAGAAAATTAGCTCTAAAATTTTATGGACCTTACAAGATTATTCGCAATATCGGACAAGTGGTGTATGAGTTAGATTTTCCTTCTTCTTGCATCCATAAGGTTTTTCATGTATCTTTCCTAAAAAAGGTTTTCATAGAAACCATGTTAGTGTAGATAGAACTTTCAAAATTAGATGAAGAAGGGAAGTTGATTCTTGAACTAGAAAAAAGTTATAGATCAGTGTTCTACATCTCCTCAAAATATAACCATTATGGAGTACCTAATCAAGTGGAAGAATATGCCTCTAGAAGAAGATACATGGGAAAATGAGCATTTCATGGAGAAACACCCTCAATTACAAGCTTTGAGGGAAAATATGTTTTGAAGAGAAGGGCTATGTTAAGGCCCGAAAATTCATTTATTATTAGTTTATTCATTATGGTAGGATTAGTGGTAGGTTACATCATGCTCACTTTATCTCTTATTTATAATAAAGGAGATTCATTTGTATATGCATCTTATTTTGTACATTGGATATATTGTAAAAGGAGGTTTACCACTTGAACTGGATTATTATTATTTGACTCTTTATCATTATGAAGGCATGGATTTATTTCTTCCTTCTATTATTATGTTGTTTTTGTGGTTTGGTTCATAATAGGGTGTATCTCCACAAAACTTGACCCTAATATATAATACAATGCAATAAAACACCCTAGATTTATCATATTGAATAATGAAACAATTGTTGTATTGTGACCCAAAGTCCCTTAAAAAAGGTGATATCTCTATTACCCTAGCTATGTTGGAACCTCCCTTAAGGTAGAATAATCAAATTTTCTAAGGTGTGAGAGAGGAAAAATCTAATGAAAATGCCCTAGGACAAGTGAAGAATCCTTTAAGGAAGAAATAGAGCCAAGAAAAAGATATACATGTATGGGTGCAAGAAATGATAGGAGTAAGCAACTCAAGAGCATCGAGAGGAGTAAAATAGTCAAATCAATATTTGGCACTAATCCATATGTGTTTGTGAAAGACAATAATAAGAGGAAAGAAGATTCAAATAGACTTTACAAATAGGAGAGGAGTGATATAAATTGGTAAGGAAATAGACTCAAGGCATAAGTGAATGTTGGCCTCGCTATTATGAAAAACATTTCATATCAAGGAAGCACACCACGGTTTTTTACCAGTAACCATGGGTTCCAAGGATTGTACTATAGGTAATTTCCTCAAATAGGATGCTCTATTCCTTGGACTATGACACATAAACATGTTACAACCCAGGAAATTTGTGGTTCACATAGCATCAAAAAATTGGGAAGGGTTTAAGAATATTTCATTTAGTGCACTCCCAATTAAGCATTCTAGGATAGAATTTGGCCTATTGAGGGCCTAAAATGAAGCATACTAAATAATAGTGGACTAGATTAAGGGCTTGGAGCCTAATATTGATCCAAAATAATGGACAAGTTCCTCAATCAAGAATCCCAAAAGGTCTAATAGAGTGAGTCAACAACTAAAGGACAAAGAAAAGAGAGGAGGTGATTGGGGACACTACCTCAATGCTAGACATCCCAAGGAGTTTGTCTTCTAAGATAAAGTCAGGTGACTCAAGGGAGACTAATATAGGATAAAAGAGCCTTTCTATGAAGAACAAAAGGTAACCATTTCATAATTAGGCAAGTCACTTGTGTAAACAAAATAGAAGTATAAAGTAGGTCTATGTGAGTATTAAAGTGAGAAATTGATACACTACATTCCCCCCTTGGAAGATTTGTTATCGATGAGATGAGATAGTAATGATTTGCAAGGAAGAAAAAGAAACCAACAAAGAATAAGAAAAATAGAAAAGAAAGGGATACCTAAACTATAAAATGGCATGTAAATAAGTATGAATACCATGAACATAAAGTAGCAACTAAACTATGAAAGAAAATAATATGAAATAGTGAAAAAGAGAGAGGGTAAGAGAGTAACACTTGAACTTACCTAAGTGCAATTAATGAAATGTAAGATGTTAATCCCTAGAAAAATCCCCATCTTAAGTATAAAACCCCTCATTAAGCCCTAGATATTGAATTATTACATTTCTAGTGTTATATTTGTATCTAGGATAGAACCCTTCATCACACCCTTTCATTAGAATTGTACCCTTTGTCTCCTATATATATACCAAGGAGACCTAGTATTACGATCATATCATCTCATATTGTACATTGAATATATTGTGAAAGGAGGTTTCCCCCTCGAATTTGACTGTTATACATTGTTTTTTTATCATTCTCAAGGCATTGGTTCATAGCATTTGGTATCACAGCATCGATCCTAGGGTTTTCTTATTCAAATGAACCATCTTCGAATCTTCTCTATAAAAACATTTCTAGGATACTTCAGACAACAAAATTTTGTGGTAAGTTAGGAGACATATCAAAATACGTCTAGTAAAAATTGCAAGTTTGATATTTTACACTCTAAGAGATATAGACTATGGAATATAGGGTTTTTGAATCATCCTTAAATCAATTTTAAACAAGTCATATTGGAAGTTTCGTTATAACTTTGTTTCTGTGAAGTTTCAAATAGTTAAAATGTGTGGAGACTGAGGAGACATAATGAGTTCATTCTGGTCCAAATTTCAGGTTTTGGGTCATTATAATTTCAGATGTATATTCTTTGGAAGTTAGGGTTTTTGATTGGTCTTGAAATTAGTCTCAAGTGTATCATCTTTTTATTTTCACTATAAAACTATTTTGGTGAAGTTTCAGACTCTGCAATTTTTAGAATCCTATGAACACATAGAAAAATACATGTGGAAAATTTTTCAGATTTTGAATCATTGCAATTTGTGGTATATATCTCGTGGAAGTTGGGGTTGTTTACTAATCTTGAAATTAGTATTAAACAAGAAATTTTGGCATTTTTTCTATAACATTTTATCAGTGAAGGTTCATATTTTGAAATTTTCAAGAATTTAAGAAGTCATATGAGATCACTGCAGGACAAAATTTCAAACTCAAAGGGGTTTAATATATATATA
>JZKD02S2098971.1:391353-408232 GCA_000966675.3 Picea glauca
ATACTTTCATACCTTTGCTTTGGTGTCCCAAAAATGTCTTCTTGATTTCTTCCTTGCTTTGTTCTTTTGAAATTTTCTTTTCCTTGTGTAGATGGTTGTTTTGCAACATTATCTTATTTCTTTGATGGACTTACCTCATGCTTCTTTGAGGTGCTTTCTTCAGCATGTGTATCTTCTCCTTTGTATCCAAGACTCGATTTATCACATGATGGTCTTTGACTTTCCAAGATCTCATCCAAGATTCTTTCTAGAAATGAAACCAGACCTTGTTTCCCACCTGAAACTTGTGTGGCACCCGATGTTGATCATGGCATTGTTTGTACTTAGCATTGGTTTTATGTAAAATACCATGGACTTGTTTCCATATGTGTTGGCCCTTGACCAAGTTTTGAGGATCCTTGGTCAGGTTTGACCTACTTTTGGGACTTCGACAGGCTGTCGAAGGCAGAGCACAAGTTGAAGCAGATATCGTGGGATCTCGGCCCCTTTTTAGGGATTTTTGGGTTTTGGGCTTATGTAACGAGTATGGAGATGTCGTCCCATGGGTTTACCCATGTTTAGGCCTAATTTTGTAATGTATAAATAGATGTCTAGGTAATGTAGGAAAGAGCTTGATAGATTGATACCTTGCTAAGTGTTGGGGCAAGGGAGACATCTATGTGATGCTAGGTGCTAAGTGCAAGTGGTAATTGTAATTGTTGTGTGCATATTGTGTAAGACTTGTAGAGCTAAGTGCAAGTGATCGTAAGAGACTGTGGAAGGCTTTGTGTTGTAACTCGGGGAAGGAGGATCTAGTGAGGTGTGCAGGTCTCCTACCCTCTGTGGAGTAATATCTCAAGGCTTTGTGCATGTAGTTGATTGACCGGAGATAATAAAATAGAAGAAGAGTTGGTGGACATAGCCCCAGGGTGGGGGTGAACCACATATAACCTGTGTTTCTATGATTTGTGTGATGTATTGATGTGTTTATGTGTTTACTTGCTTAAGTGCTTTAATATAGATGAATGATAGATAGATCTGTTAATGCTTTGTGCTTAATAATATGGGTGAATGTTAGATCTAACCTATGTGAATGTGCTTAGTGCTTGAATAGGATAGATCTGGGTGAATACTGAGGGTTTTATCTGTGAAGCAGATACTGGTTAAATATTGATGAACTATAACTATTAAGTTCTTTGTTAACGTGTTGTAATCACATATCTATGTCCCAGCTAAGGTTGTAGACACCGGAGTCTTGCAACCACCCCTGCTCTTACCTTGTGTGAGACTTCATATGCTTCGCAGGTGTTGCCAAAAGGGTTGGTAGTTAGGGTTTTGATGGTGCGTTGTTGTAGCGTTGAACCCTGGGTCTGCCCCTGTTCCAACTAATAGTTTCGTTGTCAGGACCTGAAACTGTGATTGCTAGGAATTGAAGAAAAGAAATCTTTGTGCGTAGATCTATTGCTTTAGTGCACAATATTCTACTTAATTTGTGAAGCTCTGTGCTAAGAAGAAAATTCAGATCTGAAGAAAAGAGGTAAGATCTGAAGGCTTTATGCTTTGTTAAAGGTAAGAACGGTGAAACGTTTTGATTGAAAAGGAAAGATAAATGGAATTTTTTGTTTCAAAAGTATGGATCTAGGTATGTTTGATCAATTTTGTCCTAGCTTGAAAAGTAGGGCACAGCTAGATGGAAGAAGGTTTGATATGAGCAATGAAAGATATGTTATTCCTATGCATAGAAAGAATGTTTAGACTAACAAATAGATGCAGGATCCTAGAAAGAATTTTTTGCAGGTTAGTGCACAGTATAGGAAAGCTTGGGGATTATTTAAGAAAAAAAGAGGATTAACCCTTTGTTACAGTTGTAGAAGACCGGGACATCTTGCTAAGGAATGCCCTGGAAGAAGACCTAGTTGTCTTTGTTGTCAATCTATGGATCATGAAGTGTTGGATTGCCCTCGAATGATTGCTAAGGTTGAAAGAATGAATATGAGACAAGAAAACCCTGAGGAAGATCAAGAAACTAAGACCATGACAGAACCCTAGAAGGAATCAAAGACTATATTACTGCAAATGAAAGAATCCCTGAATGATCACCAAAATATCAACTTATCAGAGATCTTCAAAGGAAAAGAGTGCATAGAAACAAGAATAGGAGACTTTGACATAGACTATGTTCTCGATGAGGAAACACGGGCGAATATTATGACAGAAAGAACCTGGGAAAATTTAGGAAAGCCTGCTATGATTCCTTCATTATGAGGAATAGGATTATTTAGAGGAAAATTGATAACCCTATGTGGAAGACTCACCCAGATAGTTATGAGTGCTCATGGGACTACGACAGAGGAAGATTTTGAGGTTGTTAAATTTATTGAGAACAACGCCCCATTTGCTATGTTATTAGGAAAATCGTGGATTGAGAGAAATCAAACCAGAAGAAAAGATGAGGAAGTCTTAGAGCAGAAGAAGAAATAATTAAAAGATTTCATGACTAGGAGGATAGCGCACTTGATTGAAGAACAAGAGAACAGATTGAAGCTAATTAAAACCAGAAATTTGGATGTCAAAGTTGAACAAACACAAGAAGATTCACAGAAGAACAGAGCACCTACCCCAGACAGAGAATAAGTATTACCCTTGAACCCTATGAAATAATCTCAACAGCCCAAAGTTACTATACCAAAAGGAAATAAGAATCAGAATGGGAAGAGAAACCCAGTAACGCATATCACAGGGGAAAAGGCTAGAAATCTTAATAAGAAGAAAGTGAAGATAGAAAAACTGATGGAGGTTCCCGAGGGGAATTTGCAGAGGGAAGGTTTGCAAAACTAGAACTTTGTCAGGATATCAGAACAGCACAACATGGCACTTCGCCATGGCAGAGCGATATAGCCATTGAAATCATTATAATCATTAGCTCGACACCCTGAATGGTTAGAACAACAGTTACGACCAGAAATCTCACCATCGGATTGTTGGGACCACGCCGTAACGGATAGAACTGCATTGATGAAGGCCTCTTGTCCATTGGAGAATATCCATTACATCGGTGTCTACTTATTACGTCGATTGTTGCACTGAGAACACTTTTTCAAATTGTATCTGAGCTAAGAAGAGAACTCATTACTACCGCGCTATGTTTATTGAGATCGACACATGTTCCATTGCTTGGTGCATTCATTCATCCACCTGAGTTATCCGATATGAGCGTGTATGTCGGACGAGCTTAGTGCCATAGAGAAAGTCGTCGAAGAAGTTCTAATTGACCTTATGGAAGAGAGAGTGATGTCCACGGGAGTTCAAGCTTCATCGACGCGAGGAGTGCAAGCCTCCTCGTCAACTGCTCGCGGATCCGGACCATCCTGTGTTGCATATGAGAAAAGAACCAAGCACAGAGATGACTTAGCGAATGCGAATTTAATCCCATATGTTCTACCCGATTATATCCCACCTCTACCCAGCGTTGTGAATCATGGAAGTGTCCCGAGGGACTTCGACTACACAGTCATCACGGCATACCTCCCAAAGGGGATATGCGCAGTCAGACCATAGTTGGAGAGGATTCCAACCTTAAAGATCAGTGACTATAATATAGGGGACCGCAAGACCTATGGTGTGCTCACACCTCACAAGTACTTGACTAAGACAAAGGGAAAGAGATCTAAGATCATTCCCCAGCCATGGACCATGAACATCACGCGGTCCACTATCCTTAATGTCATGAAAATTCCACACTTTGGAAGGATCCAAGAGGTTAACACGTGCGTTAAACTCCTATTGTCGTGCTTCCATGACGGTTATTTATGGTTAGACAGGCATATTACCATCAATTCGGTGCTGATCCATAGGATCACCAGATTGAGCATGCAGGGACCTGACCTGTAGGACTTCTACCAGAGGAAGGTTGCAGATCGCGCCCTGGCACAGAAGATTAAAGACATGTATGGCGATGTAGAGAAGGGGACGTGAGGCTACAAGGTAGCCTCCATTTATAATGGTGCAATGCACCTCACTTGCCATTTGATTTCTGGTAAGCTAGTCCGAAAGAACAGACCCATGCAGGTCACAGGGTTTGTGTTTGACCTCGCAGGAAAGTGTGTGGAGGGATTACAGATGAACTGGGCGAAGTAATTAGTCAACCAGCTAGAAGTCGATTTCCGTGAATCTTAGGATCAGGGCTACGAGTTCCACTTTAGTTGGTTGTTGATCCTCATCGCGTTTACATCTTGGGAGATACCGAAAGGTGCGACCTTCCAGGACATTGAGTCATTCGAACCACTTGTTGTGAAGTTCACCATGCTCTGGTACTCGAGCGACATGGGAAAACAGTGGCAGTCGAATGAATTATTCCATACCTACTACCTGCAGTTGAAAAGGGATATCAAATCGTTCCTCTAGATGACGCCAAACACTCTGGACAGGTTCAGACCCCTCACGAAGTTTTGCGCAGATAGGCATTTCATATATATCACCGCGTCCATAGATGAGAATAAATAAGAGCTTCAATCATACTATAAGCTCACCGAGGAGGACCTATAAGAAATCACTAAGGAATGGCCTGGAGATTTCCTTATACCAATCGCTAAGGAAGAATTGTCTGACCCAAACCTCATTGGAAGCCCGATAGTTATCCGCGAGGAGTATGATGCACCCAGCAATAGTAGAAGGAAGAAGAATGAAGTTGTACAGGAACTGAGCAGCACCTCAAAAGAGACTGCCTTAGATTCACCTGGTGGAGGAGGAGGTGACGAGGTGGACAAAGACGAGAAAGAAGAAAAAGTAGGGGAAGAAGATAAGCAGGAGCAAGGCGAAGTAACCCGCCATGGAACCCCCTTGGTGACGCAGATCCATCAAAGAAAAGGAAGGTTTCCCCCATGAAACCTACATCGCGGAAGAAATCCAAAGTAAGCAAGCTGAAGCTTCAGACTGTACTCATGATCGATGATTTTGATTTCATCATCGCAGTCGTATCAGATGCTTCGCGGGACATTTTGCAGAACAGCGAAGCCAGGCAATAAGCCTTGTATGACAGAATCTCGATAGAGCTGAGAGGGGTACAGTAGGCCCTTCACTCCAGTCGCACAGTATCCACTACACCCCCACCATCAGAAGAACCAGAGTTTGGAGATGAGCTTGCCCAACTCCGCAGACTAGTTGATGCGACCGAAGCCCACCTTCATCGAACACAAGAAGAGAAAGAACGGGCCACAGTGGCCCTAAAGAAAGTACAAGAAGAAATGGTAGAGCAACATCGGGTTACACAAAAGGAGAAAGAGGATCTTCGAGCCAAGTTTGAAGAAGAGAGAGCGCAGGATAAGCAAGAAAAAGAACAGTTTCTCACAGAACAACTGGAAGTCAAAGAAGCAGTCGACCGAGCACTTCACTCTGTGACAGGCTTAGAGCCAAAGGAAAAAGACCAAGTGGAGCATCAAGTAGCACATCTCACAGAAGTTATCCAGCAGCTACAGCAAAGAATAACATACTTAGAGCTCCGCACAGTGCCCAGCACTCCGCCAGATGTACGAGATCAAAGAGAAGAAACTGCTCGAAGCGCAGTTGAAAGAATCAAGACCCTCACCATGGAATGTAAACAACTAAGTGATCACAGTGCCCAGACTTATGAGAAACTCACTGAGGATTCTGAATTAAAGGCACTGGAGTCATAGCTCCAGGAGGCAAAGAAGCAAGCAAAAACAGTACAGGCACAATTGAATCCCCTATCCACAGTCGAAAGGATGAAGCGATCCCAAGAACAGTGCAATGCCCAACAGCAAGTCCACACCATCTAGAGTAGCGTAATGGAAGTGACTCAGAGACTCCAACCATTTTAGGATGAGGCTTTCCAACTATTTGCAGAGATTGAAGGTCAAGGAATAGAACTGAAGCAAGTCATCACTGCAACTGCAGCTGAACAACGCTTGGAGGGACCTGTCAATGAAGCAGTTATCCAAGAGTTCGTTGAACAGGAGGCCATGGCATAGAAACAGGTTGAGCAGCTCGAGCCAATCTCGAAGCTTTCGAAGCAGAGCTACCCATACTAGAGTGACTCGGGATGAGTCATAGGTGAGTGTTGGGGGCCTGTTGGCCCTTGACCAAGTTTTGAGGATCCTTGGTCAGGTTTGACCTACTTTTGGACTTCAATGGGCTGTCGAAGGCGAAGCACAAGTTGAAGTGGAGATCACGGGATCTCGACCCCTTTTTAGGGATTTTTGGGTTTTGGGCTTATGTAACGGGTATGGGGATGTCGGCCCATGGGTTTACCCATGTTTAGGCCTAATTTTGTAATGTATAAATAGATGTCTAGGTGATGTAGGAAGTAGCTTGATAGCTTGATACCTTCCTAAGTGCTAGGGAAAGGGAGACATCTATGTGATGCTAGGTGCTATGTGCAAGTGGTAATTGTAATTGTTGTTTGCATACTGTGTAAGACTTGCAGAGCTAAGTGAAAGTGATCGTAAGAGACTGTGGAAGGCTTTGTGTTGTAACTCAGGGAAGGAGGATCTAGCGACGTGCGCAGATCTCCTTCCCTCTGCGAAGTAAGATCTCAAGGCTCTGTGCATGTAGTTGATTGACCGAAGATAATAAAAAAGAAGAAGAGTTGGTGGACATAGCCCCGGGGTGGGGGTGAACCATGTATATCCTGTGTTGATATGCTTTGTGCGATGTATTGATGTGTTTATGTGTTTACTTGCTTAAGTGATTTTATATAGATGAATGATAGATAGATTTGTTAATGTTTTGTGCTTAATAATATGGGTGAATGCTATATATAACCTATGTGAATGTGCTTAGTGCTTGAATAGGATAGATCTGGGAGAAAACTATGGTGCTCTGTAATTAGGGTTTTATCTGCGAAGTAGATACTGGTTAAATATTGATGAACTGTAACTGCTAAGTGCTTTGTTAAGGTGTTGTAATCACAGATCTGTGTCCTAGCTAAGGTTGCAAACATCGGAGTCCTGCAACCACCCCTACCTCTACCTCGGGTGAGACTTCATCTACTTCGTAGGTGTTGTCGAAAGGGTCGGTAGTTAGGGTTTTGTTGGTGCGTTGTTGTATCATTAAACCCTGGGTCTGCCCCTATGCCAACAATATGTGTTGAATCCGTTCAATAAACTTGGTGGATTTATCGGCCTCGTATTGAGAATGGGATGATTCGGCTTGTGTTGATACAAGGGGCAACGCGACATCAATGGGACCCAATGGTTGAAATCTCAATCCCACATGAAAGGGATTGTGATCGTTCAAGCTAGGAAGGGATATGTTGTAGCTTTGTTGAACATAGGGGAGAATCGCATCCCATGTGTGTGGATGTTTGGAGTTGTACATGCGCAAGATATGCACAATTATTCAGTTGATGACCTCTGTCTGGCCATCAGTTTGGGGGTGGAAGGCGGTGGATTTGGTGAGCTTGGTGTCCAACAGTGACTAGATGCTAGACCAAAATGTGCTTAGGAACCCACTGTCCCATTCTGATATGATGGTATTTATCCCAAAGTGTACCCACACTCATTTGAAGAAGATCTTGGTAGTGGCCTCTGTTGTGATATTATTCTTGCAGGTTGTTAAGATGGCCATCTTAGAAAACTCATAACCACCACAAAAATACATCCATTTCCCTTCTTGGTTGAAGGAAGGCCCAACATGTAGTTCATCGAGATGGATTCTCATGGCATGTCAGGAGTAGGCATAGGAGTGTACAGACCTTGCTTCTTAGTGGCCTTACTTCTTAGTGGTTGGTTTGGCAATGGTGAAGGCAGTGCAGGAACTGATATATTTGTTGACGTCCTGGCCAATAGAAATGCTTCTATAGTATTGTCATGATCTTTTCCATGCCAAAATGTCCTACCATCTGACTATAGTGAGATTCCCAAATCATCTTCATATGCTCACTTGATGGAACACAAAGGCGGCCTAGATGGCATAACAATTTGTCCTGAAGATGAAATTCAGTGACAGTCGCTCTTGTGCCTAGCATCTAGTAAGTGGTGGTGAAGTCAGGATAGCTCTTGTGGATTTGGGGGCACTTGGATGCCTCATCGCCACAGGAGTAGAGCATCATGGTTAAGGATGCAACTAGAGATCAACTAAGGAATTCAATGACATGATTGGTGCTCCATGTCTTATATTTTATGTTGAGATGGAACTGCTGCAAGTATGTGGACCACTTTTTATGGTGGTCATTCTACAATTTACCTTGTGTTTGCATGAACTGCAAAGGCTTTTGATCATTGTGGATGATTATCTCCTTCCCGAGAATGTAGTGCTTTCATTATCAGCAGGCTTGCACAATGGAATACATTTCTTTTTCATATGTGGGGTACTTACGGACAACATCTGATAGTGTCTCACTATGATATGCCACTGGATGACCGTGTTGAGTGAGAACTCTGCCCATGGAATAGTGTAAGGCATCGGTCTCAATATGAAAAGGTTGTTGCAGATCAGGTAAGGAGATCATTGGAGCTCAGCACAAGTGATTTTTCATATCATTGAATGCTTGTTGTTGTGACTTCCCCCACATGAAATGTTCCTTTCCACCACCCTTGGTCACTTGGATGAGGGCCCATGTAATATGGGAGAATACCAACACGAACCTACGATAGAAGTTGGAAAGTCATAAGAAACTTTGAAGCTCGGTTAGTGTGGTAGGGGTTGGCCAGTCACGAATGACTTGGATCTTGGTTGGATCCACATGCAAACCATGCTCATCAACAATGTAGCCTAGGTATTAGACCATGTTCATGCCGAAGGATCATTTTTCCAAGTTAGCATATAGCTTGTGTTGTCACAAAGTGTAAAGGACTTGTTGAATATGTTGCAAGTGTTATGCCCAATTCTTGTTGAATATGAGGATATAATCCATATATACCACCACAAAATAATTGGTGAAAGGAAACAATATATCATCCATCAATCTCATGAAAGTTGTTGGATCATTTTTCAAACCAAAGGGCATGACTAGCCATTCGAAAATACCTTCTTTGGACTTGAAAAAAGTCTTCCATACATCATTCTCTTATATTGGGACTTGGTGGTAGCCAGACTTCGGGTCAATCTTACTGAAAAACTTGGCTCCCTTGAGCTAGTCAAGAAGGTCACAAATTCGGGGAATTGGGTATCGGTTCCTAACTGTGATTTTTTTTAGGGCCCTGTAATCAATGCAGAGTCACCAAGTCCCATATTTCTTCTGTATGAGTACAATTGGGCTCTCGCAAGTTGAGGAGTTGGGTCACATGTGCCCCTTTTGAAGCATCTCTTGGATCTATCACTTGATTTCCTTATTTTCCATCAAAGAGTGGCGATGGACTGGACCATTGGGTAGAGGTGCACTGGTGGTTATATCAATTGAATGATTGACCTGACAGTTCAGTGGTACCCCATTGGGTGAGGAGAAGATGTCTTTGTATTCTTCCATGATCTTGTCCACCTGCTTCTGCTGCATGGAGAGGCCATGGATATGGCTACGACCTTTTGTTCACTTTGAGAGTGAATCATGAAGAAGATAAATTTCTCAGTCTAGGAAATGACCTTCCTGCATTGCTTAGCAGAGATCAAATAAATGGCAGTAGGCGGAGCTACCTCTCATATCATGTACAATTGTCTACCCAAAGTAATAATAACATTGTGAGGCTAGACTCATATACAACATTTTTTTTCCACAAGTATGGTTGGCCTAAAAAAATATCACAAACTTCAAGGGGTGGAATATCACACAATACCTCATCCTTGAAGGGCTTGATGTCGTAGGTAAAATGACATTGTTGGTTTACGCAAAGATATCTTCCTTGGTGAATCCACCCAATGGTGTAGGGATGCAGTTGTGGTGTTGTCGACATGTTTAAATGCTTGACAACCTCTCTTAAGATCAGGCTCTTTTGACTTCCTCTATTAACAATGAAATGCAGTGGAGCACCCTTCACCCACATATGCGAGTGAAAATTATGTTCACCTTCCTCTGGTTCTTCTGGTTCACTTGGTTGGACCTTGGTGGTATTGACAGTGGAACTATGTTATGTATCAATGATTTGCTTCCCTTTGTCTGGATTTGATTCAAATTCGGAACCTACCTCTAACTCTGAGGATTTCATCTCAACCACCAACCACTGCTTCGAGCGGCATTCATCATTGTTATGCTAGGGGATTTTATGGAATTCACACCACTTCCTAGTGTCTTTCTTCATCTTCTCATTACTCTTCTTTTTTTGTGACTTGGACTAGTTGTCTCGAGGGGGTCCATCCTTGCTCTATCCTTTATTTTGTGGGTTGGGGTTTCCTTTTCCCTGCTTTTGTTGTAAGGAATTTGTAGATCCAAACTCCCATTTCTTCTATTTAAATTTCTACTCGATTTTGACGGCATATCAATAAGTCGTGTCAAGTCATGAGATGTCCAAAAATTCCATTTTTGTTTGGATGTATCTATGTAGACAACCGTTATACTTGAGCACCAGATGTCATTCGAAGTCTTTGATACCCAACTTGGTGTGCAAGGTATGGAAGATATTCATGAAATCTAGTATTGTATATTCCCTTTTCTGTCGCAGTGTGGTCCATTTCATATATTGGTCATCGTAGCTTCCAACATGGTAAGTATTGTTCATTAATAGCATCCTTGAAAGAATCCCAAGTGGATGCGACCGAAAATTTTTCATATTTCTCAATGTCCTTTTGCTCACAGTAAGTCTCCCACCAATCCTTGACATGGGGGATAGCCTTAAGGAACACAAAGGATATATTTTCTCTATTAGAAAAATTATAGACCGAAAAATACTCTTTTATCATATTTAACCATCTGCATCTATCTGGCCTTCAAATAAGGGGATATAAAAATTGACTTGTACCTTGAAGGGGTGACACCTTCCAAGTGGCCGCTTGATGAAGATGTGTCGCCTATTGGCAGTCGTCAAAGGATTTGTGAAAAAATATCCATCATATCATTCCTTTTTTGCATGAGGGATTCCTTGAGCAACATTTTAAAAGGATCTTGTACTCCATCGTCTCTCTTTTCTTCCGCCATGGGAGACCATCGTGATCAATGAGGATGGTCTTCCAAGGGATTGACTACTTCGAGTCCCAACTCCTTGTACCCTAACCTTGTTGGGGACATGCATCGAGAAACAAATAAATCGAAAACCGCATTGATACCATTGATCTGGATGTACAAATGGAATGAAATGAAATACAGATGTATGGAAAATAAATACACAGAGATACAATAAAACTTGACTTCTATTAATAAAGAGAAATTGTTGAAACAGTAAAAACACAGACTGAAACAAACTTGATTGAATGGTGGTAGCTTATCTCTTAGAAGAGGTGTGACATCTATGCTCATTCACAAGAAGATGAGTACAATGAGGCTTCAAATACCTTTTTGACATAAAACATAAATGAGAAAACCCTAAACATCCAAAACCCTAACCACGGGAGATGAAACGTCAAAAGTTTTGTGGGCCTCGATGGGGGTAATCGATACGTCAATTTCTCGAGGGCATAACTTTTGCATATGATATTTTTTTGGGGCACTCGATACACCGTTGGAAAGGTATATCCAAGGAGTACATATTTTTTTTGGCCTAGGATATTCTTTCAACCACATGCTAGGTGTTGCCAAACCCAAAAAATTTCATTTAGGGACTCAAAACAGCCCTAGAAGTTTGGGACCCGAAAAACTGTAAAAAAAAACTACCAAAATAGAAATTGTTCTTTGACCCAGTGGAATAGGTGGGTGGAACCGATATCCACCTGTATCAACCTATATTATAAAATAATTCCCAACTCAAGCAGAAGGTCCTTCTGTAATTGCACACATCTCCTATAGGAGGATATTTAACTTTCTTGAAAACTTACCACAAGATCAAAAAGGATTTTTTTGGGAAGGTCTTAAAAATTATGTTCAAAATTTTGTGTCTGAATGTGTGGTCTACCAAAAAAATAAGGGAGAGAAAATCAAGATGTCAGGTCTCCTACAACCATTATCTATACCAAGTCAACGTTGGGAAGAAGTTTCAATGGATTTTATTATAGGTTTACCCAAATCTGAAGGAAACTCTACCATCATGGTAGTAGTGGATAGACTGATAAAGTATACCCATTTTTTCTCTCTTTCGCATCCTTTTAAAACAAGTACAGTAGCCACAAAATCCATGGAAATAGTTCAAAATCTACATGAAGTCCCCAAGATTATTGTAAGTTACAGAGATCCAATTTTCATTGAAAAAATTTGGAATAAATTATTTTCTTTTTGGGTACTCAATTGGCTCACAGCTCATCTTATCATCCTCAATCCGACGGGAAAATTGAGATTGTGAATAAATTTCTAGAAATATATCTTTGTTTCTTTGCATATGATAAACAGACACAATGGGTCAAGTGGTTTCCCTTATCATAATGTTGGTACAACACACCCTTCCATACTACATCAAAAAATTTACCATTTATGCCACTTTATGGATATCGTCCTCCATCCATCACATCACCCTTGAAAGGGACCACAAAGGTTCAGATAATGAAGGACCACATAGGGCACCAACAATAGGTTCCCAAACTATTGAAGGACAACTTGGTTATGGAACAAAATAGGATAAAACAACAATCAAATCAACATCGTAGTGAAAGGGAATTTGAAGTGGGGGATTGGATATTTTTTAGGCTACAACCATATAAACAGATGTCCCTCAAGCAGATAAAGAAGGACAATAAATTAGCACCCAAATATTATGGCCCCTGTAAGGTGTTGCAAAGGATTGGAAGTATGGCTTGTGAATTGGAGTTGCCTCCATCTTCACGTGTACATCTAGTCTTCCATGTTTCTTGCTTAAAGAAGGTAATCAGTGACAAGATCTCGGTAGGATGAAGATAGTTAATGATGCTAGGACAGAACTGGAAAATATAGGAGGTGAGAGGAAAGAGATGTTGAAGAGATGGTTGAGTAAGTGATCCCATCACTATAGTCTAAAAGATGTGACGAGCAAGACCAATATCCTATGGAAGAGATAAGAATAAATGGGTGTGGTGATTAGTCCAATCTAGGAAAGATTCATGTTTGTCGGGCCCTACCCGAGATAATAATCTATATGGATCCAATCACCTTTGAGATGAAAAAAAGAGAGGAGGCCAAAGGTGGAAGGAGAGAGAAGGAAGGTGAAGCAAATAAGGAAAGAGAGAATTATTAATATCTCAAAGTAGAAAATACCTAACACCCACATCATAAGGCCCAAATTGGCCCCACAAAGGTCTCATTATGGAACAAGGCATTAAAATTGATGAACCATATCATAATATGGAGACCACCTAAAGATAATGTAAACATGAACCATCTAGGGATGCGAAGGAAATGTTAGAAAAATATGTGTGACTTTCTTTGAGCATTCAAGGGACAAGGGAAAAAGGAAATGAGAGAGAGGAGATGGGAGAAGAGGTACTTCCCTGAGAAATACAGGGTATATGGAAGGAATGGGGGAGGATGAACTAACAAAGAAAGAGCCATATGATGGCCAATGGAAAGTTGTATCTTCCTTGAGAAGGAGGAGGGAAGAAGTTCCATCCTAAAAAAAAAAAAAAAGTGGGAGGACAACTTTACCTAACTCGAAGAGAAAGTTTGGGGAAGTCATGAATTGAGGAGGGAAGTAGAAGGAATGTGAAGGAGAGAAAAAAAGAGAGATGGGAATAATCATCCATGATAGAAACAGGGAGAATAGGAGGGACAAAAATATTTTTGTGTGGTGGAAGAGGTTCAAAAGTGGGGGAGCTCCAAGGAATAGGGTCACTAGGTGATCAAATAAAAGGAGGAGGAGAGGTAATATTGGTAGCCAAGCACTCGTTATAGTTAAAGTATGCTAAAGAGGGCTCAATATTTAAGGATCGAGTGGTTATTTTCATACAACTAATGGAATAAGGAAAAGTATTGACAGATCTAGGTGACACATTTCCCAAGCTTTAGGGGAGGAAGAAATGCAAATTCCACCAATTAAAACTTGAGTTTGCTAGGGAGGAATGGTGGAGGAATGAGATGAAATACCTTTTCTTGGAAAAGTTTCATGTTAATACATAGAAACTTGGATTGAGGTAGTGGATCATGGCCCTTGTTGGGAAAAGGGAAAATGATTATATTGGAGTACATGTCATTTAGTTGTAGTGTGAGATACTTGCACAACTTTTATAAATTAAGGCAAGTGAAATCATCTAGGTCAACGTGATATGTCGTATGGGAAATATATGATTGAATGAAGACTTATGTATCTCACATCATTTAGATGGAGTAACATAAGGCTCATTATCAAGTTAATTTAGTCACCTTGTACCAAATTCGGTGATCATATAGTTACATCTATTTATCCACCTCCACATCATCTTCGCATACTCATAAAGAGACACTTAACTCATAATAATTCAATGCGAATGTTATTTTTCTCTTAAAAAAACCTGTTTGAGTGCTCAGTCATGGGTTTCGTTTACAAAACCTATGACCAAGAGGCTAGTGAGACATAATATTTTAAAACCTGTGATCTTCTCTAAAATTAATAAAAAAGTATATAAAAATATGAAAGTATAAGTAGGCTGAATTTGTTGGTGCGACTTGCATGTCTCAAGTTTAATCCTTGCCAAGAAGTTATTCATCTTTGAAACCACCTTTATCCCATATATAGGAGGTAAGGGGGCTGAAAAAGGCCGTTAGCCTTCCTCATATCTATGTTTCCAAAATTACGTTTTTTTTTGAGTTGGGGTTATGAATTCAATAACCTCTTTACTCATTCTTGTCTATGAAAAGTTGATACAATGAAAGGGTGGTGGTGAATTGGAAATAAGTGAGAAGGAATCTCAAACTTAGGCAAGGAGATCATCCACTACATTATAATGTATCATATGTGTAATTATTTTTCTTAATTAATATATGAATATTTATTCTTTCCCACCCATGCCCCCACAAAAAAAATGGATGTGTTTGATGTGTTATGTGAAGATATTTTAATAATTTATTATTAGTTTATCGATTGATTTGAATTTGAAGTCAATTAACAAGTTTATATATAGTTTTAGTTCATATATGTAGTTAGTTAAGTAGTATATATATATATATATATATATCTGTGTGTGTGTGTGTGTGTGTGTTGATTAAGGTATTCCTTTGTTTGCATGTGTGGATGAGACTTGAGTTGAGTTATAACATATTGGATGATTCCTCCTCATTTTCACTAACTTGGTGATTTAAAGGTAGAGCTTCTAAGTGTTGCATAAGGTTATTCTCTTTCTTCTTTATCGTTCCTATTTGTTTGATTAATATAAATGTGATTAAAAGGGATACTAATAGCTTGTATCTTATATACGTCCTAGGTTTTACCAATCCACCATAGAGGAATTAATTGATGATTGATTGTGTAATTATTTTTATAACAGGAATGGTGGCTCCACTAGGAAGAATTCTAATGAATTCATTTAATTTATGATTGATTTTCCTAGTTTTATTTAGTTTCTAGATTTAATTAATTTGTTAGCTTATTTGTAAATTTGGATCCTCTAATCTTAATGAGGGTCCTCGCCAATTTTCTTAATATTTTGGATATTGGATGCACCTTTTGGCTTGACAATTGCACCTTAGTGAAGAAAACCCACAACCAAGTCGTTTATGCTTCTCAATTTCTCATGATCAGCCTTGTAGGGGTCCAATGTGTCCTCTTGAAGTTATTCCCTTGGTAATTTTAGGTTTTTTCAGTTTTTCTCCATATATTGAGAGGTGTGGATGTATTTTTACTTTAATTTTTGAAAAATATACCAAAACAAAAAAATGTTATGTTGTTTAAGGGAAATTTAGAAAATTAAATTGAATTGTGTTATTGGATATATATATGTATGATTATTGGTTTTAAATTGGATTTGCGTCGCTAAAGAATCTCTATCTAATTATCATCTCTTTGAAAGTTAAAAGAATTTTTGTTTGCACGAGATTTGGTGTGAATGACCTCTACAAAAATTTGCAGTGAGCATAAAAGAATTGCATAATTAGTATTTATTTAAATTTGTGTATTGGTTCATTGAGTTTGATTTATAGAAAGTGATAAATAAAGATCTAAAATCATTTTAAAATCATAAGAATATTGTCTTCATATTATTATATTGTAAGAGAATATTTTTAAGTAGGATCGCAACTTTTTTTCGTGCTTATTTACAAAGTAATTTGTTCGTTTATTTTACAAATTATTTAAAACAACACTTGAAATTTATTCGGTGCTCTAATGAGTACGAAGCAAACCTAAAAACGAACATAAGTAACAAAAATAACTAGACTTATTGTATTTATAGAAACCAATCTATACTCTAGGAATTAGGACTTTAGACTAGGAGTGGTGAGGAAGACACTCCAAATTTGTCAAATTCAAAATAAATTGTTTTCTAGTGAAGTAAAGAAGCCCTATTTCAAGGAGTGGTTTAGGGGAAATTCCCTTATGATGTAAAATCATAGGTGAAAACTATTCAACTATGGATTTATCCTCCATATCTCGTCATCTAATTCAATAAATATTGAGTATAGACCTTCATGCTTAACCCAATGATGAGATATTACTAGGCCCTTCTAAATTTCTTGAGATCCAATATCTAGTAACTAATAAGGGCTCGGTAACTTTGCCCTCCTCAATCACACCTTTTTTAGTAGGAAACCCTAGTTTCTTGACTCTTGGGGTGCCACACAGGGTACAATTTTAGTGAACTAACTACAAGGTGTCTTGAGCATGATATTATCTAGCTTTGATATATCCATGTGAATTCGATCAACCCTAGTGAATCTATCTTACCTAGAAAGTGCTTGCATACCTTCACTTGTGTTACAAGCATGATGGAGGCTCAATTTCAAGGCCATGTGTTAGGATGTTTAGACACTTAGGATTTAGTTATGATT
>JZKD02S2098971.1:418071-458151 GCA_000966675.3 Picea glauca
CACTTTGACATTCTCAAGTTTGAGGTAAAATATTGTGAAGATCCCTCTAAACATGTTATGACCTTTCATTTATGGTGCTCATCAAATAACCTTGTATAAGGTAGTGTTTGATTATGTCTTTTATAGTGCACTTTAATATTTGTAAATTTGAAGTAGTACATATAACTTCCAAAGGCATCTCATACCATTTTTACATCCTTAACCATGGCATTATTAATGCATTTTCAATTACTAATGAACTACAAGATAGGTATGGAAATTTAAACTTCTTTACATTGGGATAATGCCACTTACATATAAAATCATATTCACAAGTGGAGATGAAATCTAGTCTTTCCAAGGCCAAAATTGATCATACCCTTCTGGAATGTCTATTTTTTAAATATATGTTGCCTTAAATATTGAAGGATGTATCTCTATCTGAGGTCATAATAGAATATGAAACCATCATAAAGGCTCAACAACTAAATTTGGTTTATACACAATCTAGGATGTTATATGATATCATTCATAATGCTCCTAGGCCTAACACAAACAAATCTATGATATATCATTCTATTGATGGCCTCCTAGGATCAACAAATAGTCCCACACTGGCTTATATATTGAATTGGTTCATTGAACCCCCTATACACCTATGTTCTTGTATGTATAAAACACATTATATGACTTTAGAAGCATCGACATCATTGAAAATTTTTAGCAGTGATATTAGACATCTAAGGATGATAATATAATACAAAATAGATTAAACTCATATTGCATATCACACAAAACATGAACACCAAATATATAGTGTTAAAACCTCTACATTGTGTAGAAGAGGCTTCAAGTCTCCCTTTAGGTTTATTGTAGTGTGAACACTCTAATATTGAGTGTGTCCTTCAACAAGTACATATGAGGGATCCATTGTATTGGAGAAGTTACACAATAAACCTCTAACCATATGAAGATATTGTCTCAACTCCCTTTGAAATAAGACTAGACAAGATTCCAATATTAGGATCTGTTGAGGTGGTATAATTTCCCTTCAACAATTAGGGATTCTCCCCAGTACACGGTCCCAATTAGACTATGCATCATTTGGTTTAGGAGACCCATCCAGATTCTAGCCCGGATGACATTATTAGGTTTGAGGGGTGATTGGATGGTTGTAAATGAAATGGGAAATGCATATGAAAATTAACTAAATGCAGAAATAAAATCTAACCTATCCTATTCTAGCTAGAAGTGACTACGATAACCAATGAGTAGCTAGAAATGAAACTAATCCCTGCAAAAGACATCTTTCAAATAATTGTTAAGAATCGACAAGATTAGACAACACATGCATACAAAGACATAACCATATTGGTCTAAGCTATGAAATTATTGGCATAACCTACTCATCATCTCAGGACAAGAAAGAAGAAAGAAGAAACTAAATTGCAGAAAGATATATATTTGCACAAGAATAGTATATAAGCAAAAGAACATTCTTACAGCACATGTAAACAGCATAACAATTTGCTGAAAAATAGTTTACATCAAGCTACCATACACAAGAGTTATTCTCTCTATCAAAATGGCCTTGAGGGATTCTCAATATTAATTCTGAAAGTAGTTCCTAAATATACAATGCTTGAAGAGCCCTTTCAAAATGGGCCTCTTCCTTTACTTATAGTAATCTAAGTAATTGTCTGTGGGGTCTTCTTGGATTCTGCAAGAAGCAGTTACAAGTGTTTTCAACTTCCCTTCTCAAATGATGTTGACGAGTGTTAGAATAGTATGAAGTTGATGATGGTTGGAAAAAAAAGACAAAATAGGAGGTAGTTGTAAACAAAACCAAATTTGTTATTTTTTCTCAATTACTTGTCATTGTCTCTTTCTTAAGTTTCCCAAGCTTCATGTTGTCCTTCAATATATATAACTATGCGGAACAGGAGTTCTTCCATGGAATTTGTGTGGGAGGCTGAGTTGTTTGAATGGGTTTTCATGTCCCTCATCATATTATCCATGAAAGCTTGGATCATAGTTTGAGTTTTGGTTGATCGGATGAAATGCTTCTCCATCAATTCTATTGCCCCCTTTGTAACTATCGAAGCATCTTGTTGTCTTTGGTGCATATTTTGTTGGATTTCTTCAAAGAGTTTCTCTTTTGTCTTAGTCTTTCTGAGTGTCTTGATAAGAGGTATATGCATTTATGTGTCAAAATGTGTGCTTCCTTGTGGAGTTGTGCACAAGTGGCTAGGGAGCTCTCTGTTTCCTTTTCATCCCTCTCCTTATCTTATTGGTAGAAATCAAGGGAAGCATAATCAATTTTCCTTTCCCATTTCGAGGAGAGAGGTAGACCAGCAAGAGAATTCGGGTTTTCATCAATCCATCATTGCATATCGTTCGGACATTCTCTAATGGAAATAAATTGGATCTTCTTGGCTTATGTCGAGCTATGTTGATTTATGATTTGTGATGTCAGTTGGGAATACTTGAATATGGGAATACATGTTTGTAGTTGTCTCATTTAGCTCTACCCTGACCCTCTCAACACATATCCTCATTTATTTGAGGCTTTCTTTATCCTTCCTCTCATGCTTGACTTCTTCCTCCAACTCTCTAATCCGGTCATCCTTCTCTTTATTTTCAGAGACCAGATCCTTGAGATTTTGCTCCATTGCTAAGGTGAAAGTGGTGCTAGTGGATGTGATAGAGAATAGATATTTTTTGACGTCTTCTATCATCGGGGTCTCTGTGACAACTGATAAGGGGTTACCTCTGGTGATCGAGATATTTTTAGTTTATCGTTTCACATTCTTGCCAGTGGCCTTGTCGAATCGAACTTTTTTCAAATTTCCCACCTTGCGGAGCTTATAGGGTATGTAAAGCCCCAACCCAAGCTCATCGACTAAGAGATGACCACTAGTGAGATGGACTTATGTTGATGATCCAGGCATGTTTGTATCCATGAGAGAAGCATCATTGTTCAATGTGTCTTCATCCTGTTTCATTTGATCCTCTTCAATTTTTTTTCTTGTTTCTTCTTCAGTTGTTATTTTTTCTATTGCTGTCACTTTTTCTTTTAGTGTTTCTTTGTCTTCGGCTTCTACCTTGGCTTCAGTCGCTACCTTGGATTTATCTTCCTCTTCCTGTCATTTTTGTTCAGCAGCATCCTCCTTTTTCTTCTGTACTTTTTCTTTGTTTCTTCATTTCTTATCTGTAGCTACCTCCTTGACTTCTCTCTATTCTCATTGTTCGACCTCTTCAGCTTCCTTTTTATTTGTATTTACCTCAACCTCATTATATGCAGTTGCTTTTCTTTTCCTTTCTTCTTCTGTTGTTTCTTCTAATTTAGAAGTCAAATTTGTAGCCATGGTTTTCGTTACCACTACTGTCGCTTCTTCTTCATCTTTCCTCATCGAAGATTCCACCCAATGGTTTTCCCTTTAACCTGAATATGACTTATGTATAAGTTCATGTGTGGAAGTGGATCTCTTCTTCTTCCCATTTGGCTAATGTGTATTCCCATCTATGTATGTGCTTGAGGCAATGTTCCTTGACAACGTTATGAGGGTCATTTCTTTGGAATCTCTCTTCCTGAAAGCAAAATTATATCAATGTGTTCACCTCATCTTTGGCTTGTTTAACATCTTCAAAGGAGTATGACCTGGCCCACAATGGTAAAGGAGGCCAGGTGGCCTTCTTACCCTATAAATTGATGCTCTGACTATATGGTTTATGGTTTGATAATCGATCTCTTGCAAGACTAGTCTGTCAAGGAAAAATATGGGGAGCAAATGAAGAGATTTAGTGGCCCCATATATCCTCAAATACATCCTATACTCTAGGATATATCAATATCCTACTCTTTGACTATTGCTTGGGATTTGTCGTTCATGCAAGGAACAAGTGCATCGAAGATGAACTGGTATAGGAGTGCCAAGAAGTAATCACAAATTGTGTGATACTCGGTTCTATACTTGTGCTCCCATAGCACTTTGCAGTATATGTGAATAGGAGGGTCTCTTGGCTTCTAGTCCCAACCCATCTTTGGATATCGGTGGCATACATATACCATGTCTAGAAGGTAAGAGGACATGTGAAAACTAGGAAACTCATCGGGGGTGGTTTCTTTGGTCGCTCTGATAGAGTCTTATAGGGAAACTAACATAATATCATCCCAATTGAAAGTTGACCCAATGTTAGTGATGTAGTATATGATGGAAATGAGAGATAACGTGAAATTTGAAGCATCATGTTCTTCATACCATCTAGACAACATCCCTACATTATATTTATACAGAGTCCTCAACAAGTTAGTAGGATACTCGTCTGAGGGTCTTATTTGAACAACTTGTGAGGCTTGTACTAGACATTGAATAGATATTTTTCCTTAAGTGGAAATTTTTGATAAGGACTTCATCCAATGATAAATCCCCTTTCTCCAAGTGATAGTAGGAGGTTCTATCTAATGCTTGGGATGATGTTATCGGGCATTCACTAGCATTGAGGATGTATCTATTGTCTAGGTCTACTTGTCGCAATATCCATGAGATTGTGTCTACACATGGAAAGATTATTGTGTGGGATGACATCCTATGTAATTTCGACTTCCTGATGTTCCTGAAGTTTTTAGATCGGGGTCGTCTTCTACTTATCGAGGAAAAAATCGGTTCTTGAACCTCTGGAAGACTTCATCCCATTTAACTAAAGTGCCCTTATCTATGAATCCTTTGGTATCATTATAAATTATCCCTGGGATATATTCCTCTTCTCCTTGGTGGATTCTACTTGCAGAGTCTTCTTCCATGGGGGTTTTCCTAACAGTTTTTTTTCGTGGTGACATATAGGAATCTTCAACACACATGTCCATTATTAGTTTATAAGTCCATCAATTAAAATATATCGTATTCTAATTATATCAGAGGGAAAAGAAGTCATGCAAGAAAATTCTAGCATTATTTTATGTAATTAGGTGATTTTTGGGGGCTCTTAAGCAGAGTCAAGGAGTTATCCACAAACTCATCGATAATTACATGTATCAAAGTCTGAGGAGCCATTTCCACTGATATGGAGAGGTGATTCTGTCTCTGATGAGGAAAGAAGAATGAGTGACATGGTGAGACTTTTGGTAGAAATTTGGTTAAGTGTCCAAGGGAGGAAGAGATTTTGTGTATCAACCTTGATGATACCAACATTGTTGATACAATGAGAGTCCTTACCGACAATGATCACATGAACTTCATTGGTATGCAAAATACAGTGTTGACAATGATTATTCAAAGTTCGTCAACATAGAGAGATTCGTATCGGCAATGGTCATACTAACTTCATTGGAATACTAAGGATAGTAGCTACAGAGTTTGTATAAACTTTATAGACATATAAAGGATGGTATCGGTAGAGTTTGTATAAACTTTCTCGGCATGAAAAAGGTAGTATCAACATTGATTGCATGAATATTGTTGGTATATACTTCTCATCAATTGACTAAGTGTTCAATGGGAGACTGTATTGGTGACTATGGGATCATGAGCGTCGGTAGGGTTAAATCTTGGTATTCATTGAAGTATAGAGCAATGATGATCTTTTATGGGTCTGGGCATCACATTTTTCCATGGATATTGGTGCCTAGGCTTCAGGCTTGGCAGCGCTCACTCCAAAGGAAGAGCTACTCCATGTACAGGAAATTGGTGTATATCGAAGCGTTAGGGCACAATCTCTAGAGGAAATTCGGTCTATAGGGATAGGATTAGGGAACCACTAGAGTAAAAGGGGCTTATGGTTTTTCTCAATGGTTTGGGCATGAGGAAAAAGCAAGGCTAATCAAACTAGGGTAAGGCATGGCGTAAAGAGCCAAAAAGGTTAGGGAAATATTGGACAAATCGAGGGATTTGGTGCGTCGTGTGCTCGGATGAAGGTAGACGAGGTGAACTTTATGGTGAGTTTAACTCCTATGGAACAAAAATTATACTCGGACTTAACCTAAAATTGGAATACAGAAATACCATGTGGCAATTCAGGACTTAAGGCCTACCTAGCGTAATGATGATGTGTTGATAGAAAGGGGGCTCAATGACGGGTGAGTGTTTTCCCGCGGGATGGTTTCTCAACATACTCCAATTTCTCTCTTTCTCAGCAATAAACAATGAAAATGTGAGCTTTTGGGTGTTCCTTTTATAAAATTTTCCTAGACACAAAAAATGATGTATCAGAGGTAATCACACAAACTTGGCTAGTAGGTCAGTTTTGTGTGTCAAGGGCGCAGGCTTCATCATCATTGGTAATGAACCTTTTGTATTGGTAACAATTGTTTGAACTTCATCGGTGTACAAGAGGATTTTGGTTGGAAGCTCGCAAGTAGCAAAGGTTTGAGTTTCGGGAGAGATGACCTAAACTTCACAAATGTATCGAAGTCAATGATATGAATTTGGTTGCTGACAAGGTTTGTGTGTCAGTGAAGTTAATTAGAAGCTCGTTGGTGTATCAGTGAATTTTTTTCGGAAGCTCTTCGGTACGATAAAACTTGTTCAAAAATTATAAATATTGTTTCCCTTCCCTGTGTCGGTGAGTTAGTCACAAACTCATCGATATTGGTTGTAACGGCGAGTTAGTCATGAACTTGTCGATGTAGCCAAAACCCAAAAATTTGCAATTTATAAAACTTCTCGGTGAAAGAATGGAAGACTTCGATAAAGATCATGAGGATGAGCTGCTTTTTCAACAAGTTAAGAGAGTCTTTAAACGAAAAAAAGGGTCCCTATTTCTTGGTAGGAATTGACTCTTCGAGCAATGAGATAAGAAAAAGATAAGGTGTTGGTTCCTAGCACAAGAATTGGCAACACACTGGGTGAAGCCGTGAATTTTTTTGAAAAGCATATAAACAAAAATACTTTGAAGAGCAGTAACACTTATGGTGCATAACCCAAAAGGAGAATGAGTAGGTCCCACAATTTTCAAAGAGTATAATTTGATGTGATAAGTTTGAATAAGGCAAGAGAGAGGTTGTGTCCATGCCTAGAGCTAATTGATCACAATAGTATCCCCTTATAGAACTGGACCATTTATGAGAGGAAGGTGAAGTTATGCAAGGAAATGATGCATCAGGAATGTTGAGAATGCATGTTGATTATGCATTTATCTATTTTTGCTCCACTTCTAGCGAGTATCCATCGCTCCAACGAAGTCACCCAAATGTCACAAGCCTTGATTTGCTACTATCGAGCGTCCATATCCCCAACGGAGATACTTGCATGTCCCACATGTGCTAGAATGCCTTTCCCCAAGGCTTTTCCTTTATAATATAAATTTTCTCTTGAATTTAGAGAAGGGTGGATGGTGGCTCCAATTTTCTTTTAAAGGCACACATGATGACACCTATGAAAGTGACATCTACCAACTTGATTATAGATGAGTCGTATTCTTGAGAAACATGCCTTGAGAACTAAAGGGGCCTTTCTAAAATAGTTTATAGCCTTGTTAGTTTCACATAAACACAAAACATGATCCTCGGTATGACTATTAGCTCAACCTCGCAATGATTTAAGAATTCAATGCTCATCTACTAATGGAATATGTTCCTCTACTAAATCTGACCTAGGGTGATGTACAGAAGTGTTTCATGGAGACAGATAAAGTCATGTCTTAGAAGCAAAATGCAGACTTTCAATCTTTTGGTACCAATGTGCCACATCATGAATGGTATTCGGGTCAACAACACTAAGTTCCCTAGGAAATCTCAAGCAAGAATATTGAGAGAGAGAGAGAAAGAAAGGAAATCTAACTAGGATAAACGAAAGAAATACAAAATGTGAAGCATAAAAAGAAGCAATCAATGTGCAAATAAAAACAAAACAAAGTGAAGAATTAAGATATGGAAAAAACATACTCTTTTGTTTATGTATACAAAAGTTTCCTCATAGGCTAGCTAATGCAATGCTTTAGAATTTGGTCGTTGACAGGGAGGAGTTCTAAATCCCCTTCAAGGTTTTGCAATTTGTAGGTGCCTAGGCCAATATTTTCCTTGAATATGAAAGGACCAAGCCATAGTTGTTAAATCTTCGAGTGTTTCCCTTCATCTCCATGTGGCTTGTCCCACTTGAGAACCAGGTCGCCAACCTACAAGTCCTTCTCACCAGCATAATTTTTATCGAACCATCATTTTATGGTCTATTGGTGGGACTCAAATTTCATTTTATCTCTGGCTCGTTCCTCTTCCACTTTTAACAAGGTGTTTATGAATTTTTGGATGAAAAGTCATTCTCTCACGCATGACTGTCGAGTGAGATAAAGGGAAGGTAGATAGATGCTCGAATGGAGAATGGATTCCTTCCTATAAATGAGAAAGTATGGAGAGGTCCCTATAGATGCTTTTGGAGTGACCCTGTATATGCAAGTATAATGTTGTAATTGCCAATGAGTTTTAGTACTTTCAAATGGATGTCACAAGGAAGAATATCAAAATACCTTAGCAAGTCAATAAATTAAACTATATCAAATCCACACTTTGCAGGAATAGAAACACACCTTTGCAGAAAAGTAAATGTCACACTTGCGAGAAAGTAAATCACTCTTGCAGGAAAGTAAATCACACTTGCAGGAAAAGTAAATCACACTTACAAGGAAGTAAATCACACTTGCAGGAAAGTAAAGATCACACTTGCGGGAAATTAAAGATCACACTTGCAAGAAAAGTAAAGGTGATGATGTGTGCCTAAATTGGCATACTTTCAGCACATGTCTAGTACCTTTTTCCTTACCATTTTCCACTAATAATTTCCTTTTTTATACCTTTCTTATCCATTTTTTTCACTTATCATCAAGGATCATTTACAGTGGTTGCCTTACCGTAGTTGCATCTCCTTATAGTGGTTGTAATTCCTCTTTGTTGTTGTGACTCCAAGCACAATACAACTATCACAACTCTAATTACACTCTTCATTGATGCAACTCCGAGTACAAATTCTGACAGCACAGTAGTCAACATTATAGAAAACGATCAAGGAACATTCCTCACATAGGAAGGTAACAAGAGGCAAGTGGAAAACCAAAAGAGAAGTTAATTTTCTCACCAACTGTAACTCAATTGATCCAAGTCAGCACATGCCCAATATTTACTAACATTTGGAAATATAAATGTAAACAAACAAACAACCTAAGTCTCATGGTTGTCCATTCATCCCTTTGTGTTAATTTAGAAATCAATTGTACTATAAGAACCCCAAATTCCTAGATATTGGGGGGGGATTATTCAGGCGATAGCATTCCGTTGTTATTTTAAATTTCAAACTTTTGAAATATAACTCCTTTTCTTCTCATGTTCATGTGATGGTGTGTCTAGTATTCATTTTATTTTGATTTCGTAACCCAATGCCTTGTCTAAGGGGGTAGGCCCCCCTCCTTAGTCAGGCACTTCTTGTAACATTAGGAGTAGGATTTATCATTTTGATTATGTTAATTTAATTATGTAGTTTTTGTGTTTCTTAAACTGTTGCAATTCCATATTCCATAGAACAATTAATTTCAATTCAGATGTGGTTAATGTTTATTTTCCTTATGTCGTGAATCCTGCAATATTAAGCTACAACTCGGTGTTGATTCAATTCATGTAAGTTTGTAATCACATACACTGCTACAACTCTTGTTGATACAACTCGCATTGTTGTAGCTTCGTTGTTGCAACTCGCGTTGTTGTAACTTTTGTGTTGCAGTTTCATTGCTGCAACTCTGCTTGCAGCTTTACTCCATTATGTTTTCTCTTAGATTTGTGATAGCTTTATTCCTCAACAGCTTGGGATTTATATTAGTTTTGTAAATCAGCATTGAAAGAACGAACATGTAACTATTATAACAAGACAAGATCATCATTTTACTTGAGAAAGTCACCATTAGATGTTAGCATAACTTTGCTTTCCACAAGTGTGATTTACTTTATGCAATTTTTAATTTATGCTAGTGTGATATATTTTTTGCAAGTATGATTTATTTTTAGCAATTGTGGTTTACATTATGCAAGTGTGATTCATTTTTCTCAAGTGCGGTTTTTTTTCCTACATGCATGATATTTATTTTCCTACAATTTGAGAAGTAGAATAGCTCGGTGACTTAATTAAGTATCTAGAAATATCAATTTATGACATTTGAAGTACTACAATTCCTTAGTGATTACAGCTCTACACTTATATATATGGTGCACGATAGATCGTAAGTAAGACACGACCCTGAATTGATGATTAAATGCACAAATCTTCAGTTGCTCACTAAGTTAATTAGAAAGTAATTGAAATTATGTAATTTTTGGTGTCATTTCCAGGGAACTGTCAAAAAGAGTAGTTGTTGTTTCAATAGTTGTGTGGGTTTTCATTTCAGTGGATTGAGTGCTATGATTTGTTTTCAGCAATTCATAGAATTCTTTTCTAACCTTTTCTATGCACAGAGTTAGAGATCAGTAAGGTAGATTTATTAGTTCATCCAAAAAACCCCGAAAAACTAATAGTGCAAGTCAATCTCAAGAGGGAAAGGAGCACAATCAGTCAAAATACCTGTCACCTACAACACGTTTTCTTGCCAAAAAGAAGCTTGAGACCTCCCCTCGGGAATTTGAGACTGTACAAGGATCTATGCACACAAAGGTTCCACTTTCCAAAGGGTTTATCAGTGAACAATACCACTCTGGGGAAATCAACTTTCCTAAAGTAATCATACAGACAAAAGACAACCCAAGAAGAGAAATGGCACATGAAATTTTCAAGGAAGAAACCTCTGCTTTCAGATTCCGGATCAGAGGATCAAATGAAGAACATCCCTCATTCAACCTTGCCAAATTTTTATGGATTATCTAAAGAATACCTTAACACCTTCCCCTTCGAGTTCAACGTACTTTGTAGAAGCTATGACTATGCATCAGATGCCCAGAAGTTGAAACTTGTCCCTGCCACACTCAAGGATGTTGCACTATGTTGGTTCATGTGTCTTGGTAGGGATAACATCTGTACATGGGACCAGATGATAAAGACATTTCTAGAAAAATACCAAGACTACAAAAATATAAGGAAAGAAGGGAGGAAGTCTTCAAGATGGTGTAGCATGAAGATGGGCCTTGAAGATTACATTGAACGGTTCAACTATAACTTGAAGAGGGAAAGGTAAGGAGATTTAGCTCCTGAGAAACAACGTGTCTTGTTTCTGAGAGGATTCTGAGACGACTGCATAGAACTTTTCAACCCAATGGGTGGAGGAGATATCTCTCAATTGGAATATGATACTATCTTAGAAATTTGTCGTAAATATTCCATATGCACATCAAAAACAAGTAGAGGATCAAGGGATATACTGACAAGAACTGGAAAAAATGCAGGAGGTGGAGTTACAAGGGTAGAAATTATGAACATGTTAGAGGAATTTAAGACCGCCATAATTATTTCCTTGAGATCACAGTTGGATACATTGCAAACGAGGAAGAAGAAAGAATATACAGAGAGATTTTTGGATATCTTTTTCCCAAAGTGCAAGACGAAGCACCCATGGAAAGAATGTCCATTGGATCAGATTGAGGTTTTTGGAATATGTAGTGAGGACCATACTACTCACAATTGTCCATCCTTACCTGGAATAAAGTTTATCTATGAGAAAGTTGAGGAACCGAAGCAGTTATGCTTTGTCATTTAGAAGCGACCTTGGCAGCCCAGACCTCAATATCAATATCAATATTTCAATTCTCAATATCAATATTTCAATTCATATTGGACTAACCCTTCCATGCAATATTGTTCTCAACCATGGGGTATGCCGACACAACAATGGGTGGCTCCGCCTCCTCCAAACCATTTATGGAAACAGGGGTGGAGAAATCCTACTGTAGGAGGGCCTCAACATGATATGACATAGACACCCATGCAACTTCTTTCTCCTCCCCAAATGTAGGGATCCACATCTTCCCCTCCTCAACCAAAACCACCTATACAACCCATTCCCAACCCTAATAACGGAAGGCTAGGCCAACTAGAGCAAGCTACTGTACTTGTTGCCTACCCTAACTATTTCATCTCTTCCCTGGATTGCAATGATATCCATCTTTGATCCAGGAAGACACTAACCAAGGACCAACTACGTATTGGTATTGAATATTTAAATGAGGATGTATGAAATGAATAATTAGAACCAAAAAAATCTCAGTAACCTTCAAAAGTTGATAATTCCCACCCTAAACTTCAAAAGCCCCTATCCACAAAGGTTGCACCTAGAGAAACCTTTTACTTAGCCTAAGTTTGACTTCCTAGGAGAGCTCAAAAATGGGTGTGTCAAAATATCACTATTCCAAGCCATCAAGGACATGCACGTGTATTAAAAAGTGGTATGGGATCTTTGCTTGAGGAAACCCGATAGAAAACGAAAGGATCCTCAAACCATCCATGTCATGGGAAAACTGTCGGACTTAATGATGGTGGGAATTCTCGCATCTAAATACTCAGATCCAGGTAGTCCAACAGTTAATGTGCAGATCAACAACACACTCATCAGTAACACATTAATTGACCTTGGGATTGCCATCATTGTCATGACATGCAAGACCATGAAAGCCTTAGGGCTTATGGGCCTTAGGGAAACTCCAATCATACTCCAACAAGCCAACATATCAGCCATTAAACCAGAGGGCATCTTGGAAGATGTAGTGATCTCAGTAAACTCATGGAAATATCCTGCTAACTATATAGTCCTACAGCCAAAAACCTATCTAGGAGGCTATCCTCTAATCCTGGGAAGGCCTTGGTTGGCCACCACAGATGCTTACATTGGCTATTGGTCGGGAAATATGACCATGTCCCATGAGACATCCACAAAACAATTAACCCTCTATCCTCCTGCCAAACCTAGCATTGACCTAGAGACGTCATTTTGGGTTGATGGAGAAGATAGTGAGGAAGAATGAGAAGCCCATCAAGTCCTCTCCATATATCAATACCTATCCATAAGAGATAAAATAGAGAATGATGAAATCAACCATTTTATAGCTTCCTCTTCCTTAGAAAACACACATATTCTTAAGCATGTAATGCAACCAAAGATATATGATTATCTATCCTCAACAAGAATCTTTCCCATTGAACATGAATCCAAACTAGAGAAAGAACAAGGATACCTTACATAAACCATAGAAATCAGCCCAGGCAAAACCTTGAAAATAAACCAAGGACTAACTGAACAACAAAAAGAGTGATTGGTTAAAGTGATCCAAAAGCATAGTGATGTTTTTTCCTGGGATTACTTTTCCATGAAGGGAATCCATCCTGACCTATGCACACATCACATATATATTAAGGAAGGATCTCAACCCATCCGCCAATCCCATCGTTGGATGAATCTGACACTAAAGGACATAGTCAAAGAGGAGCTACATAAATTGCTTACAACCAACTTCATCTACCCAATTTATGATAGCCAGTGGGTCTCCCCTCTAGTCATAGTACCAAAGAAAAAAGGTAAATGGATAATTTGTATAGACTATAGTGAACTCAACTGAGAAACACACAAACATTATTTCCCACTCCCATTCATTAACCAGGTCCTGGATACGTTGTTCGAATATAAATACTTTTCTTTCCTCAATGGATTCAATGGGTATAACCAGATCCAAATCACACCCGAAGATCAAGACAAAATAGCGTTCACATGTCCTTGCGGGGCATTTGCCTATCATGTTCTACTATTTAGGTTATGCAACACCCCCGCCATGACCTTTCAACTAGTTGTTATTGGTATATTCTCCGATTTAATTCATGAATGTGTGGAAATATATATGGAAAATTTCACGACATATGTGGATGAATTTGACGATGCATTGGCAAACTTGGAGAAAATGTTGATAAGGTGTAAAGAATCAAACATTTCCCTCAGCAATGAAAAATATTTGATGATGTTAATTGATGTCATTGTACTAGGACACTGCTTCTCATCCAAAGGTATCCAAGTAGATCCAACAAAAGTATAGGTAATATTAAACTTTGTAACTCCAACTTCGCAAAAGCAGGTACGAAGTTTCTTGGGATATGCTAGTTATTACCGTTGATTCATTGAAAAAATTTCACAAATTGCTCGTCCATTATTTTCTTTACTTAATGAAGATATTGAGTTTGTATAGACAGAGACATGCTAGCATGCGCTTGATGAATTGAAAATCAAAGTTTCTAAGGCTCTTGTTTTAAGAGGGTGTGATTGGTCCCTCCCATTTCATATTTCCATGGACGCATCAGACACCGCCATTGGAGTCATTCTAGAACAACAAGAATGAAAGGAATTGTATGAAATTTATTATGTTAGCAAGAATCTCTCACCCGCAAAATTGAATTATACGATAAATGAAAAAGAGTTTTGTGTTGTTATTTATGCAATAAACAAGTTCGGGAACTACATTACAGGATACTCAGTAATCTTACATATTGATCATGTTACTATTAAGTATTTAATAAACAAACCAATCACCATTGGCAGGGTCACTAGATGGTTGCTTTTATTACAAGAATTTGATATTACCATCTTAGATAAATCGGGAAAAGATAATGTAGTTGTCGACTTTCTTTCTAGAATAACATCTAATGAAAATGAATCTCCAGTAGAAGATTGTTTTCTAGATGAACATTTCTTTGTAGTATCTACTAACTTGCCATGGTTTGCAAATATTGCTAACTTTTTGGTTGTAGGAAAGCTCCCACATCATCTGACTCCCAAAGAGTGACATTGTATGGTCAGGAAAAGTGAAATATTTTAATGGATTGATGAGTGCCTCTTCTACATTGGGCATGATTTGATTATCAGAAGATGTGTACGAGAAGACGAAGTCCATGAGATACTAAAATACTATCATTATGGGCCATGTGGGGGCCATTTTGCTAATAAAAGAATTGGGTAAAAGGCACTCTATCAAGGGTATTATTGGCCCACTATATTCAGAGACACCAAAGAATATGTGAAGATGTGTGACAGATGTCAACACATGGCTAGACCTGTACAAACAGATGAAATTTCTCTACAACCACAGATCGTGTTAGAACCTTTTGACAAATGGGCCATTGATTTTTTGGGACCAATGCATCCCCCTTCCCATTGGAACCCCTACATCCTCATATGTACAGACTATGTCACAAAATGGATTGATCCAAAGGCACTTTCGACAGCAACCGAACACACAGTAATGGAGTTTCTCCATGAAGAGATATTTGTAAGGTTTGGGATACCATGAGAGATAGTGATTGATGGAGGAACTTAGTTCACGTCATGGCTTGTTAGAGACCTGATGGAAAACTACAAGATCAATCATAATGTAACAACACCATATCACTCACAAGCAAATGAACAAGTAGAGGGAACTAATAAGATCCTTGAGATCATCATCACCAAAACCCTTAGACTGCACCTCGAGGATTGGTCTCATAGACTCCCTGAATCTTTATGGGCCTATAAAACAAAATGGAGAAATACTACAGGATGCACGCATTATGAGTTAGTATATGGGAAAAGAGTACTACTTCTCATTGAGACAGAAATACAGATACTTAGGACAACAATACAACTTGGTTTGGACCTAACAGAAGCTTAGAAATAAAGACTACTTCAAATCAACGAGTCGAACGAACTACGATAGCATGCCCTACATTGAGACATAGTGATACAACATCAAAAGGGACAGATGTCATGATAAGTTTATCAAGAAAAAGAAGTTCAAAGATGGAGACTGGGAATTACTATTTGAATCTAGGTTCAAGGATTTCAGGGAAAAATTTCACACCAGATGGCTCGGCCCATATGAGATTGATAGTGTATGATAGTGGGGCCATCAAACCATGTACTATAAATGAAGATAGAATCCCTCAAATGGCTAATGGACATAGACTTCACCTATATCATCGAACCTTATCAAAGAAATCATGTATGAGGAAGATTGCAAATAGATGGCCCGACAATGATCTGAAGCTCGTTTAGAAAGAATGAATCCATGCTAGTTAACTTTCTTTTCTTCTCCAAAAATAAAAAGTGAAAACCAGCCTAGCTTGCGCATTTAAAAAAAAAAAAAAGTGAAAACCAACCTAGCTGACACATTAAAGAAAAAAAGAAAAAGAAGAAGGGTACTTCACGGTTTCATGATGGTTATGCTAGGATACTTCTCATCAAATTTTAATAAAACTTTATCTTCTTCTCTAATAAATTTTGCAGGATATGCAAGTGACAACAACGTTGCTACAATTCTTATTGTTGCAATTCCGGTCTGGTGCAAATCCTGTTGTTGCAACTCCCTTTGTCGCAACCCCCCTTTGCTGCAAATTTCATTGTTTCAGCTATGTTGCTACAACTGTCAATTGTTGCAACTCCACTTCCAGCTTTGATTCATTCTATAATTATCTCCCCTCTCATCCTTGTTGTTGAAACTCTTGTCGTCGTAATTTCCATTGTTGCAATTCGCATGGCTGCAACTTTTGGTGTTGCAGCTCCGTGACTGCAACTCATGTTGTTGCAACTCTACTTCCAGCTCTACTTTATTCTACAACTCAGCCATATCTCCAATGTTGCATCTCATATTCACTATTATTCTCGGTGTTATAGCTTCATTTTTGCAACTATCATTGTTGCAACTTCGCTCACAACTTTTACTTTACTTTCGTCAACGTTTTCATTGCTACACTACGACTCTGCATGCATTTTTGTTGTTGTCATTCACACCAGATATGTTGCAACTCTTGTCCAAGCACACCACCAATGTTGTGACTCTAGGTACTGCATCTCTACCAAAAAAAATGAAAATTCAATTGTGGGATGGCGTTGTTAGCACCGTGCTCGTACAACCACTCAAGGTAAGAAGAGACAGGTATGAGTTCCAATAAGAATGTGTGATGAATAGTTTTAAATGGCATGTGTTCTATTATTATCCCACTATAACTGCCAACTTATGCCATCATTGTGAAATCTACCACCTTGCATTATCATTTCCATGTCCTTCATTATTATTGTCGCAATTCAAAATTCCCCACCCGGTTAATAGCCATTTCTCATGCAATCACAAGAAATCAAATTTAGCAGAAAGGAGGAACCATGGGGGTCTCATTGATATGCAGGGAACCTACAAAATAATTGTTACTCGAGGCCTATGACCACATTAGATAAATTTTACACTAGACCGCTTGGATGAAATATGTGCAACGCCTGCAGGGGTACGACGACGAAGTAGCTCTGGAATTTGCTTTGAATTTCAAAGCCGAACACTCCATGGTAGCAGGCACTCAATTAGAATTCATTGAGGAGACAATGGCAGAAGTCACTGATTTACTATGGAAAAGAGAGAGATGGTACACCAGAAGGACCTCTCGGCTTGAAATTTGGAGGCAATACATTGAGCCTGGAGAGGCCTTAGTGAAGAAGGGCACAAGATTTGAAATACGGTCCTTGTCGCACCCCTAGCAAGACATGGTTATCTCCATACAATGATATTTCACCTATGAAGGTCGATACAGGTCCATCTATCTCCAACATATCCGACTTTTGGATCATATTCAACATAGTCGACCCATTAATGTGCCATACTTCATGTTCATGACGATCTAGACCATGAAAACATTAGTGCAAAGGGAAAAGAACCACAAGGATGTTGTCTCACACCATGTCTTTATCAAACTATTGGTGGAACACACCCTACACAAGGAAGGTTGCACTTCAGGCATCCAGAAGAGGCCACAACTGCAACTCCACCGCCAAGTAACAGTGTTGCAGATACAGTAACCCCATATGTTAACACTCCTCCACCAAAGAAACCTAGAAGGAAAAGTAGGGTAAGGGGGTATCGTGTTGCAATTCTGACAATGAAATACCATGAAAGTGATGTCGAGGTGATGGGAAGAAAACCCCCTACACAGAGAGTAAGAGGGGTCAAAAAGAGACAACCCCCTGTTACAAAGAAAAGAAGAACGAGGCATACCTCCTCAGCTACAACTCAACACAAACAAAGAAAACCTATTGAGCTGGAAGAACAAACACATAGGGGTGACTTTGAAGCTGATGGAGAAGTGGAGACAAAACCCTCCACTGACACACAAGAACTAGGGGAGGGAACCAACCTGGAAGCTGATGAGGGAATGGATATAGAGGCCTTTGATGACCCACAAGAACCAACAAAAGGCACTCTTGGAGAAGGGCTCACTGCCATCCTGGAGGTATATACAAATGAAGAAGAACCATAAGCAAAATCTCCCACTACTCCACAAGAAACAGTAGGGAGCCCTTTTGGAGAACATGCTACAAACACACAAGAAATAGAGGAGTAACATCGATCCAAGGCTCTTGATGCTCCACAAGAACTAGTAGAGAGCACTCATCGGCAACACTCTTCCAAGCCTTGAGAATCACAGACAAAGGAACCAGATCACTCTGACAGTTCACAAGAGAAAGATGAGCTAGAACCAGAGGATCTTGTTGATCCAAAAGAACTAGGAAGAAGAACCTATGGGGAGAAGAATGCTAATCCACATGCTCATCCATAGGAAATGGAGGCTCTTGCTGACACAACATGAAACACTTTTGGAGAGAAACTTGCTCATGCACAAGAACCAGGAAAACAAGAACCAAAAATAGAGACTGTAGATCCTTAAAGAAAGGTTACTGCTACATCCTGGGTAAGCATTCCACACTCCTTACCTATATATGAATCTTTGGTAAAACAAAATAGAATGTTGAGAATGAAGAACATGAAGCTACAACTCAACCTAAAAATGTTGAAGGATGAGTTTGATGAACAAAGGGTACATGAGAAATCAGGTTACTATGTAGCAAGTCCTATTGTTGTAAGGGAACCCTTCATTGGACTAAAAGAAACAACTCAAATTAAGGAAACAAGGGAAGTAGTTGTCTAGGCCACACACTTTATGTTAATTGATGAGGCCACTCAAATCGAAACATAGAAGGGACCAATAGAAAATAGAGGAGTTACAATAGGGAATGACACCAGTGAAAAGAAGGAGGAAGTAGGGGAGGTAGACTATAGTGTCAGTGACTTCCATGGACACCCCGATTTCTATAACCTTCAGTGATTTTTGGTTTCATAGGGACATGCAACAATTTTGGGTAGGGGGATATGACAGGTGCCTAAATTGGCATACTTTCCCCATCTAGTACCTTTTTCCTTACCATTTTCCACTAATCATTTCCTTTTTAATACCTTTTGCATCCAGTTTTGTCTGACTTATCATCAAGGAGAAATTACAGTGGCTACCTTATAGTAGTTGCAACTCCTTACAATGGCCACAATTCCTCTTTGTTGTTGCAACTCCACTCACAATACAATTGTCACAACTCTAATTGCATTCTATGTTGCTGCAACTTCAAGTACAAAGTTTGTCATCACATCAGTCAACATTATAGTCGAAAGTCAAGGAACATTCCTCACATAGGAATGTGACAGGAGGCAAATGGACAACCAAAATAGAAGTTATTTTTCTCACCAATTTTCACCTAGCTAATCCAAGTTAGCACATGCCTGATATTTACTAAAATTTGGCAATATCAATGTAAACGGGCGAACAACCTGATTCTCATGGTTTTCTATCCATCTCTTTGTGTTATTTTAGACATCAGTTGTACTGTGTAAGAACCACATCTTCCCTAGATCTTAGGGGGGATTAATATGGAAATAGCAATCAACTATTATTGTAAATTTCAAACTTTTGCAATATAATTCATTTTCTTCTCATGTTTGTGTGATGGTGTGTTTAGTACTCGTGTTATTTTTCTTTCGTAACCCAATTCCTTGTCTAAAGGGGTAAGTTCCCCTCCTTATTCAGGTACTTCCTGTAACATTAGGAGTAGGATTCAACATTTCAATTTTGTTCATTTAATTTTGTAGTTGTTTTGTTTCTTAATATGTTGCAATTCCAGATTCTGTAGAAAAGTTAATTGCAATTCAAGTGTAGTTAATGTTTATTTTCATTATGTCGCGAGTCCTGCAATCTTAAGCTGTAACTTGGTATTGATTTGATTCCTGTATTTTTTTAATCACAGATGTTGTTGCAACTCATGTCGTTGCAACTCACATTGTTGTATATTTTATGTTGTAGCTTCATTGTTGCAACTTGCGTCATTGTAACTTTTGGTCTGCAGTTTCGTTGCTGAAACTCTACTTGTAGCTTTACTCCATTTTTTTCTCTTAGATTTGTGACAACATTATTCCTCAATAACTTGGGATTGATATTATTGTTTTTGTAAATTAACATTGAAAGTGCGAACATGTAATTGTTACAGCAAGACAAGATTGTCCTTTTACTTGAGCAAGTCACCATTAGATGTTAGCATAACTTTACTTTCCACAAGTGTGATTTACTTTACGCAAGTTTGATTTAATTTTTGCTAATGTTTTTTATTTTCTGCAAGTGTGATTTACTTTTTGCTAGTGTGATTTGTTTTTCACAAGTTTGGTTTACCTTATACAAGTGTGATTCATTTTTCACAAGTGTGATTTTATTTTCCTACAAACATGATATTTATTTTCCTGTAATTTGAGAAGTATGATAGCTCGGTGACTTAATTAAGTATCTTGAAAGCTCGACTTGTGACATTCAAAGTACTACAACTTCTTAGTGATTAAATCTCTACACTTGCATATACGGTTCACGATAGTTCGTAAGTGAGATATGACCCCGAATTGATAATTAAATGCACAACTCTTCAGTTGCTCACTGAGTTAATTTGAAAGTAAATGAAAAGTTTGTTAGGTGACTTGTTCAATTATTTAAGATGACCTTGATTATTATGATACTTGTATCATGGCTCCTATACTCAAGATTCAAAGATCAGACCACATTGTGCTTGTAAAAGAAATAAATTGTCTTGATTTGCAAACCACACATTTTTTAACTAGAGAGCTAAATGTTGTGATGTAGAGTTGCAGCAATGAGAGTTACAACAACCAGAATCATAGCAAGGGAAATATACATCAAAGTTAAATAGAGAAATTATTGGAAATAAATGAAAATGAATAAAAGATGCTACAACTACACATTAGTATATCAAAAGACAAAGTTTTGCAACGTCAACATAGAATGGCGAAAAAAATGGCGTAGTTGCAACACAATGTTAATAGAGGAATTGTTGGAAATAAATGAAAATAGGGAAGAGAGGCTACAACTATCCAATCATCAATCAAAAGACAATACCCTACAACATCAATGTTGAGTTACAACAATCAGTCAAATATTTAATAGAGGAATTGTTGGAAATAAATGAAAATATGGTACAATTTTACATTTATGAATCGGGAAATAGTACCCTACAATGTTAGTACTGAGTTATAGCAATCCATAGATACAGTAATGAAGAACACTAGAATTACAACAAGATGTTAATGAAGGAATGGATGGAAATATATGAAAAGATGTAAAAGAAGTTATGACTATTTCTACAAAGTATAGAAGATATAAATAGTATTGAGCTAAGGACGGGGGCCTACCTCCTTAGATGAGGTATTGGTATAAGAATGCAGTAGATTCTCAAATGCTTAACACACCATCAGTTGAACAGGAATGAAATAGAACTTTTATTAAACGGAAATGTGTAGATCAATACAAATATGGTTTACAAACTTTCTGCTACTTTTCCTCCATCCCTCGACTCAAAGAGAATGGGCATATTTATACAAAATGAATTCTTCTTGAATGAGCTAATAAAATCAATGGACAACCATTAGAATCAATTTGTATCATCTTGTTACATCGTGTTTTCCAAAAGAGGGAAAAAATCAGGTGTGTGTTGACTAAATTGGCCACGAAAAGTGGTGGTTGAGTTGTCCATTCATATTTGGCACCCAATTTCCCTTTGTTGATAATTATGGTAGCTGCAGGAGGTATTAACCTCTACATGTAACCTTGATGAGACTAGAATATTCTGGGAAGCAAGAGAAACCCTAAAACGTTGGATAATAACCCTAGAAGACAATTCGACTTAAGAGACTAATTAATATTGAGTTATTAGCCTTCAGGAAGAGAAGTCGGCCTAATCAGGTGAGTTGGAGCAATATAAATAGAGGGCAGTAGAGCTCATTTGGTCTCACTCACTCACAACTACATAAGGATTAGAGGTGTGCATGACTGGTGGAGAGCTGCAACTACTACAGTAGTGACTTAGTCTTGGGCTATGGTTTGGACTTTTTCTTTGGTCTTTGGTTGTTGTTGCTTGGTACGCTAGCCTTGGAGAGAGGTATGCTACCTTGGTTGACTATTGGTCTGCTTCCGGAATTATTTTGTTATTTAAGGTTAAAGGTGCTCGGGGGTGACCTTTGTGCCTATGGTTGGGTGAAAATATTTCTATATTGTCTATGGTGAAAACATGCACATAATGTATGGCTTATCCTCCTGGAAGGAAGATAAGCCATACATTATAAATCTCATTGAAGAATTGTTGCTAGGGTTTCTAGCAGGTGCAAGTACTAAAGCATTGTCGCTAGGGTTTCTAGCAGGTGCAATTACTGAAGCATTATCGCTAGGGTTTCTAGCAGGTGCAGCTGCAAAACCCTACACCTTTTTCCCAACACTTTATGAAAAAAAAATTTGACCAAGCAAAGGATATCCTAGTGCACCTTAGTCCAATGCACATATTGGCACTCTTAGAAGGAATAAATGCCAAGGTTGAGATTTTGGGTCAAAGTCAACATTTGACCATTCAAAATCAAAGTTTGACTAGTTATCAATCAACAGAAATCATGAATGAAAAGGCAGATCATCTACACTATATATCTCTTGCAGGATCCCTTGAATATGACATGTGGATAATTGACAGTGGAGCTTCCAGACATATGACAGGAGACTAGGTCAGACTCTCCAATCTGAATGAAAAGAAGACATCTCACAAAGTAGAACTTGGAGACAAGAACACCTATCCAGTCAAAGGAATTGGTCAATCCTCCATCAAATTGGAATCAGGTAACAATGTTCATTTGAGTAATGTCTTATATGTACCTGGTTTAGAAAAAAATATTGTATCTATTTCTTGCTTAGAAGACAAAGGAAATAGAATAGCCTTTGTAGATGGTGAACTACTATCTTGGTCTAGAGACTCCAACATAGAGAATGCTAGAGTTATTAGAACTCGTGAAGGTAGATTATATAGACTACTAGAACGAAATGATGAATCTCTTATATAGGATGAAGTCAATCCTAGTGAACTTTGGCATAGAAGGTATGTTCATCTTAACTATCAATCATTACCTTTCCTCAAGAAAACGGTTGTAGGAATACCAGAACTACAATTTGAACATGAAGGAATTTGTAGAGGATGTGCACTTGATAAGAATGTTAAGAATCCATTCTCAAGTAGCGATAATAAATCTAAGGAAATCCTAGATCTAATACATTCATATGTTTGCGGTCCGATGCCAGTCAAATCTCTAGGAGGTTCTCTTTATTATGTAACCTTCATAGGTGATTACTCAAGAAATACTTGTTTATATCTCTTGAAGACAATTGATGAAGTTTTCAGCAAGTTTCAGGAATTCAAGGCAGAAATAGAAAACCTCAAAAACAAGAAAATCAAGACTTTGAGAACAGATAATGGAGGAGAATACACATCCAAGGAATTTGTTACCTTTTGTAAGTCAGCTAGGATTAGGAGGGATTTAGTCATTCTTCATAATCCTCAACAAAATGGTGTACCAAAAAAGAAGAATAGATCCATTTAAGAAACCATTAAGGAACTAATGAATGATCAAAGTCTATCTATGTTCCTATGGGGAGAAGCAGCCATGACAGCAATATATGTTCAGAACAGAAGTCCCCACCTCATATTGAAGGATATGACTCCAGAAGAAGCCTTCTTAGGAAAGAAACCTAGTGTGGAACACTTAAGAATATTTGGTTGTCTCGTTTCCATTCATGTTCCCAAGGACAAAAGGAAGAAACTAGAACCCTCGAGAAGGAAACGCATATTTGTTGGATATAGTGAATCCTCCAAAGCCTACAGAATCTATATTCCAGAAACACATAAGATTGAAGTTAGTAGAGACGTAACTTTTGATCAAAAGTTGGCTTTCAAGAAGTCTATAGAAGACTCCATGGAAGCGGAATATGAAGAACCTAAAGAAGAAAGCACCGGTTTTCCAAAAAGTCGGAATGAAGAACCAGAATAACGTGATCATCCAGTGCAACCATGCAGACCTATTGAATTAGTCAATATACCCAAAACTAGAAAACGTCCATCTTGTCTTGAAGATACTCTACAACAAGAAGAAAGACTCAAAGCTCCAAGTGGTACTTTCATAGAAAGAAAGAAGCCCAAAATATTCTTCAGCTATGCAGCATGTATGAAAAAACTTATAAATGAAGAACCCACCACATTTGAAGAAGCAGTTCAAAAGAAACAATGGAAAGAATCCATGACATAATAATACTAGTCTATCATGTAAAATGACGTGTGGGAAACTGTGCCTAGACCCAAGGAAAAATTAGTGGTAACTTCAAAATGGGTCTACAAGATCAAAGACGCAGTAGATGGAAGCATAGATAAATACAAGGCAAGGTTTGTGGCTAGAGGGTTCTCCCAGAAGGAGGGAGAATATTATGATGAAACCTTTGCTCATGTTTCTAGATACACTTATATTAGAGCCATTATGTCCCTTGCTACTTCAATGGGATGGAGTTTACAGAAGATGGATGTAAAGACAACTTTTCTCAATGGAGCAATTGAAGAAGAAGTGTACATTGAACAACCTCAAGGATTTGAGATCCAAATATCTACTACAAGGTTGTGAACAATGCACCTGTGATTCTGTTATTGTATGTTGATGATTTATTCTTGACAGGTGCAGAGTCTCTCATCACCCAGTGTAAGAAGGAGTTAGCTTTTGAGTTCGATATGAAAGATCTTGGTCTCATGCATTATTACTTGGGACTAGAAGTATGACAGAAGCGTGGTGAAGTCTTCCTTGGACAAGGAAAGTGTGCAGTAAAAATCCTTTAGAAATTTGGAATAATGGATTGTAAATCCATGGCCACTCATATGACCACAGACATAAGAAAAGTGAGAGACTCAGATTCTGATCCAGTAGATCCATCCCTGTATCGGCAATTGATTGGGCCATTGATGTATCTAGTGAATACTTGACCAGATATTTGCTTTGGTGTAAATACTTTAAGCCAATTCCAAGTGGAACCTAGACATGAGCATTGGATAGCTAAAAAACATGTTCTAAGATATATTCATAGGACGTTAAACTATGGTTTAATATACACCTCAACCAGTGATGTACAACTTCATGGATTTACAGATTCAAATTAGGCAGGGAATGCAGAAGACAGAAGGAGTGTTTCAGGGATGTGTTTTAGCTTTGGCTCTACTATAATATCATGGGGCAGCAGGAAACAGAAGTTTGTCGCACTCAACACTACAGAAGCATAATTTATCGCAGACTGTGAAGCATGTACCGAAGTAGTATGGTTGAGGAAGTTGATTTTTGGACTATTTGATCAGGCATCAGATTCGACCATAATATACTGTGACAATCAAAGTTGTACAAGGCTATCAGAACACCCAGTGTTTCATGACCAGTTGAAACATATTGAGATAAAATACTACTTTATTCATGATAAATTCCAGGAAGGAGAGGTGAAACTCCAGTATATCTCCACAGATGAGCACATAGCATATATTTTGACAAAGCCTTTGTCCAGAATAAAGTTTGCATACTTAAGAGACAAGATGGGGCTCGTGGAGATAACTCCCTTAGTTGAAAGGGAAGAGATGGTTCCCCAGGTTGGGATGGAGAATTGATATGTTATTGATATATGGGCAGTCATTTTCCAGTTCAGAAAATGGTCCAGATTGGGCAGTCACTTTCCAGTTTGGAAAGTGGTCCAATATTTTTTACGGACAATCATTTTCCAGATCAGAAAATGGTCTAGAACGGACAATCATTTTCGTAATGAAAATGGTATGATAGATTGATGATGTACCATAGACAGTGATTCCCCTTTTGGCTAGTGTGGGGGAATGGTCTAGGACAGTCATTATCCTTGGTAGTCACTCTGAGAAGTGGTCAAGCATAATGGTCCCCCTCTCTGAGTAATCATTCTTTCGAAGTTCAGAGTTGTGAGCAATTTCGAAGAATGGTCCAATATAAGAGGTGTGCAGGACAGTCATTTCCGTAGAAAATGGTCCAAACAGTAATTCCCTAGGGAAAACTAATTCTCTCCAGGTTGCACTATGATTAGTGCCGGAAGAATGGTCCAGTTAGGTTGAATGGTCCAGGTTCAACAATCAGGGACAATCATTCCCTAGGGCAGACTCATTCTCTCCAGGTTGCACTGTGATTAGTGCCAGAAGAATGGCCCAGTTAGGTTGAATTGTCCATGTTCATAAATCAGGGAGAGTTATTCTTCTATGCTTGGGAAGAATAGTCCAGGTAGCCCATGGTTGATGTTTAACTATATGAGGGAATATGCTCTTCCATATCTCACAAATGTGAGTGGAAGAATGGCCCAAATGACTCAGTTTGTATCATGATATTGTTGATATCAGATGATATGATTGTTGTAGAGACTGTATGTCTCTGGACAGTAGCTATATGCTATTGTGGTGGATGTGATCTACTGGTAGTGACTGTGTGTCATTGGTTAGTAACAATGTGCTACTAGGAGTGGTTGGGTACCACTATATAGTAGTTGTATACTACTACGAATAGACAAAGTTGTGTTCTATTGGATGGAATTGTTCTGATTGCCATGGAGACTATCTAGTTGGATAGTGATGATGGTGCTCATGATTTGATCATGAGATGGCCTTTGTGGCTATGATGATTATACCGGTTGAATGGTATGTTTTTGATCAATACCATTTCCTTTAATACCTCCCTAGCTAGGAGGAAGTGTTGATAATTATGGTAGATGCAGGAGGTATTAACCTCTACGTGTAACCTTGACGAGACTAGAATATTCCAAGAAGCAAGAGAAACCCTAAAATGTTGGATAATAACCCTAGAAGACAAGTCGACTCAAGAGATTAATTAATATTGAGTTATTAGCCTCCAGGAAGAGAAGTTGGCCCAATCAGGTGAGTTGGAGCAGTATAAATAGAGAGCACTAAAGCTCATTTGGTCTCACTCACTCACAACTACATAAGGACTAGAGGTGTGAAATGGAATGGGTGTCTTTTGTTGGCTCCATAGGGTGACTGGCTTCTGCTAGTTCAGCAGGGAGAGTTTCCTCCATTGGTTTAGCAAGATAACTACCGTCTGTGATAGCAAGGTGGGTGTCTTCTACTAATTCAAAGGGAGAGTTCCCTCTACTATCGTAGTAGGCTGGATTTCCTATGTTGTTGCAAGAATATGGATATCCTATGCATGTTCAGCTTGTTGGATGGCTTGTGAGATGGCAAGGTGAATGTTTATTGATGGTGAAGTAGGGTGACTCACATTTTATGGTTTTGCAACAATGGGTCATGTTGACTAGGTAGGGTGGTCTAACCCATCCAACTTCCTCTCCTTTTTAAACTTAGCCATTAATAGTTTCAGAGAGGTCTGAAGCCTCATGTTCTTCTTCTGAAGCACCCATTGCTTTCTCAAAAGTGATGAATACAAGGGCGCAAGCAAGGGGGTACTTACTTGTTTAGCTTGTGTGATTTTAGAATGGCTCTAGGGAAACAATGGCCTTGTTTTCTTCTGGACTTGCAGTTTCTTCATCGTCAATGTAGACCTCCAGAATTATAGCAAGGACTTCTCCTAGGGTTTTCCTTACTAGTTCTTATGTAACAACAATGTTTTATGCCCTCATTTCTTCATCAGGTCAAGGCCCGACAAAGTGTTTTCCATCCCCCATCATTTCTTGTGCTTCAATTGTTTCTTTGACTTGTGTTTCTCCTATTGGTTCCTGTGTAATAGCAGGGGTTTTCCTATTTCAGATAGCGACAATCTTTCTTGCCCTTTTCTTCTTTCGATTCATTGGAAATGTTTCTCTCTTCCTTGTCCTCGACAAGCTTTTGGTCGCAGGTTTTCTCCCTATGACCTCTATGTCGTTGTTATGGTTTCCCTCATTTTGCCGAGGAATTTCGGTAGAACCCTCAGGGGTTTCTTGTTCAGTGGTTGTAGTTCCGAGAGTTGTATCTTTTTCAGCCTCCAAAGCTGCAGCAGCCACAACCTATAGAGTTGTATCTTTTTCAGCCTCCAAAACTGCAACAACCACGACCTATAGAGTTGTAGTGGTCTCAACTACGCCTTCGACCAAAATTTTGATTACCTCATGGTGTGAGAGGGATTCTCTAGGGAGAATGACCTTTTGTGTCTATTTTTCCACGGTTTGCAACATCCTCCAAAGGAAAAATGGCATGTTAACCAGCCTGCCATGTTGCAGGTGGTCCAATAAATGAATGTGTTGTAGGTATACGACGCCATGACATCCTTCACATGTGATGTATCGTTGCATTACAATGGAAACATCTTTCCATGGGCTCGGTAATGAATTCCTATCGAACCTTGTGCATTCCTTGACCAAGGCTTCCCCTGGTTCGAGGAACTGCTCGAGAATTTCAGGCTTCGGCCTTCATCGATAGTACCATTGTTCCCCTATCAGAGGGAGCCTGATCACTTCCGCTATCACATCCTCCATCATCTGCACGACTACCCATGCTACCTCTGTCCTAATTTCCCTAAAATTAATGGTGAATTCAAGCACCACATTATCTTCATACCCTCGTAGCCTATTTAGGTATTCCAACCAACCTACCTGTTAGAAAAATTCCCTGATATTCTTGTATGCTTCCAACAATCGGGTCTTTGTGGGTTCCCTGGGGTTTAGTGAACCTCCCATTTTCCTTCTCAGAACTCAAGCGACTATGGCTACAACTCATAATTAACGGTTTGAAGGGTGGCGAGTTTGAAATATGGATGGGAATGGTGGTGGGATGAGGTAATTATGTCATATTTTGGGCGATTATGAGTGTGTGACGATGTTTTAGTTATGTGATTAGGTCATAATTATGCCAATCAATGCTTATTCATTACACAAGTTCATGAGATGTACCTTCTAACTTACCATGTCTTTTCATGATGTTTTGTACCTTCATGTTGGCATGTTGGCCTCACAGGTCAACTAGGATCCTCCTCGACATTGGGAGATGCAACAATGACAGAGTGGCAGCAATAGTGGTTTTGAGTTGCAGCAACATTCTAAGTTTTAGAAATGTAGTTGAGGTTCAAAGCTGCAACATCATGCAGAGTTACAGCAACATCCTGAGTTCCAGCAATGCACTTGAGTTGCAGGAATGGTGCACGGAGTTGTAGCAAGGTGTAGAATTGCATCAATGGTGTGCAGAGATGTAGCGATGTTCCAGAGTTACAACAATGCGCAAAATTGCAACAACATCGAGTAGAGTTGTAACAATGATCCAGTAGTAGCAACGTGTTGGCCAGGACTATGGCTTAACATGGTATCTTGATAGGAGTTGTCTTTTCCCAAATTGGTTCTAGTAGTTAGTAGTGGAGTTGTGGCGTTGATATGCAAAGGTGGGTGTGTTCTACTGGTTCAACAGGGATAGTTACCTCTATTGTCGCAGTAGGGTGGATGTCTTGTGTTGTTGCAGCAATATGGATGTCTACGCATGTTCAATCCATTCGCTGGCTTGTGAGACAATAGGGTGAATGTCTATTGTTGGTGCAGCAGGGTGACTCACATTTGATGGTTATGCAACAATGGGTCATGTTGACTAGGTAGAGTGGTCTAACCCATCCAACTTCCTCTCCTTTCTAAGCTCATCCCTTAACAATTTCAGAGAGGTCTGAAGCCTCATGTTCTTCTTTTGAAGCACCCACTACTTTCTTAAAAGTAATGAATGCAAGGGAACAAGAAAACGAGTACTTACTCATTTAGCTTGTGTGATTTTGGATGGCTCTAGGGAAATAATGGCCTTGTTTTCTTTTGGAGTTGCAGTTTCTTCATCGTTAGTGTAGAACTCTAGAATTACAAAAAGGCCTTCTCCTAGCGTTTTCCTTGCTGGTTCTTATGTAACAACAATCTTTTATGCCCTCATTTCTTCATAAGGTCAAGGTCTGACAAAGTGTTTTCCATCCCCCATCATTTCTTGTTCTTCAATTGTTTCTTTGACCTGTTTTTCCCCTGTTGGTTCTTGTGTAACAACAGGGGTTTTCCTATTTCAGGCGGTGACAATATTTCTTGCCTTTTCTTCTTTTAGGTCATCAGATATGTTTCTCTCTTCCTTGTCCTCGATAATATTTTGGTCAGAGGTTTTCTCCCTGTGACCTCTATGTCGTTGTCATGGTTGCCCTCATTTTGTTGAGGAATTTCGATTGAACCCTCAGGGGTTTCTTGTTCAGTGGTTGTAGTTCCAAGAGTTGCAGATTTTTTGGCCTCCAAAGCTACAGCAGCCACGACCTATAGAGTTGTAGTGGCCTCAACTACACCTTCGACCAAAATTTTGATAAGCTCATGGTGTGAGAGGGATTCTCTAGAGAGAATGATCTTTTGTGTCTATTTGTCCATGGTTTACAACATCCTCCAAAAGAAAAATGGCATGTTAACCAGCCTTCCATGTTGCAGGTGGTCCAATAAATGAATGTGTTGTAGGTATACCACCCCATAGAAGCCTTCATAGGTGATGTGTCATTGCATTACAATGGAAACATCCTTCCATGGGCTCGATAATGAATTCCTATTGAACCCTGTGCCTTTATTGACCAAGGCTTCCCCTAGTTCGAGGAACTGCTCGAGAATTTCAGGCTTCGACCTTCATCGGCAGTACCATTGTTCCTCTATCAGAGAGAGCCTGGTCTCTTCTTCTATCACATCCTCCATCACCTGCATGACTAGCCCTGATGCCTCTGTCTCTATTTACTTGAAATTAATGGTGAATTCAAGAACCACATTATCGTCATACCCTCGTAGCCTATTTAGGTATTCTAACCAACCTGCATGTTAGAAAATCTCCCTGATATTCTTGTATGCTTCCAACAATAGGGTCTCTATGGGTTCTATGGGGTTTAGTGAGCCTCCCATTTTCCTGCTCAGAACTCAAGCAACTATGGTTGTAACTCGAAATTAACGATTTGGAGGGTGGCGATTTTAAAATATGGATGAGAATGGTGGTGGGACAAGGTAATTATGTTAGATTTTGGGAGATTATGAGTGTGTGACTGTGTTTTAGTTATGTGATTAGGTCGTAATTATGCCAATCAATGCTTATTCATTACACAAGTTCATGAGACGTACCTTCTGACTTACCATGTCTTGTCATGATGTTTTGTACCTTCGTGATGTCAAGTTGGCCTCACGAGTCAACTAGGATCCTCCTCAGAATTGGGATTTGCAACAACGACAGAGTGGCCACAATAGTTTTTTTGTGTTGCAGCAATGTTCTGAGTTTTAGCAATGTAGTTGAGGTTCAGAGCTGCAACATCATGCAAAGTTGCAGCAGCGTCCTGAGTTCCAGCAATGCCCCTGAGTTGCAGGAATGGTGCATAGAGTTGTAGCAAGGTGTAGTGTTGCAACAACAGTGTGCAAAGATGTAGGGATGTTCCATAGTTACAACAATGTGCAGAATTGCAGCAACATCGAGTAGAGTTGCAACAATGGTCCAATAGTAGCAACATGTTGGCCAGGACGACGGCTTGACATGGTATCTCGATAGGAGTTGTATTTTCCCAAATTAGTTATAGTACTTATTAGTGGATTTGTCGTGTTGATATGAAAAGGTAGCAACAAGAGTTGCATTGACAGAAGTTGCAGCAATAGAATTTGCAACACCCGGAGTTTCAACAACTTGAGTTGCAACACCCAAAGTTGCAACATTTACAACAACACACTCTTCTTCCCTGCACATCCTGAAAAACACTTTATTAGAAAGAACAAGACTTTATTAAAAACTTGATCAGAAGGATCCTGACAAAACTATCATGAAATTGTGCAGTGCCCTTCTCTTTTTTCTTTTCTTTTAACATGACATGTGTCAGGATGGATGATTTTCAAAAAACATGCCCCTAGGGGTTTTCATACATGGGATTCTTCTTCTTTTTTTTCTTCTTTGAATTGGAATGAATCATTCAGTAGGGGTTTCCCCCTTGTTAGGAAACTCCAGATCATTGTCGGTCCATTCACTAGTGATCCCCTTCAGAAAGGATTTTTTGGATAAGGGTATATGATATAATTGAATCCTGTGTCTGTTTTCCATCGGAATAATTTTCTTATTGTCAATGGTGCAAAGTTTGATGGCTCCATTGTCATATATAGTATCAATCTCATAATGCCTGAGCCATCGAGTGCATAACTTCCCTCTGAAATCCTTGAACCTAGAGTCAAATAACAAGGCCCAGTCTCCAACTCTGAATTTCTTCTTCTTAATGAACTTATCATGCCACCGATCTCTTTGATGGTGTAGCACAGTTGTGTGGTGCAAGGAAGCCTAGTGAAGTTCATTCAGTTCGTTGATCTAGAGGAGTCTCTACTTCTGAGCTTCAGTTAAGTCCATTCCAAGTTGTACAGTTGTTCTATGTGTTTGGATCTCTATTTCAATTGGCAACAATACTCTCTTTCTATACACCAATTCATATGGGGTGCAGCTAGTAGTAGTCCTCCATGTCATTCGGTAGGCCCATAGAGCTTCAAGTAGTCTATCAACCCAGTATTTGAGGTGTAGTCTGATAGTCTTGGTGATGATGACCTCAATAATTTTGTTTCTCCCTTCTACTGTCCATTGGCCTATGGGTGATATGGTGTGGTAACCCTGTGCTTGATCTTGTATTTGTCCATCAAGTCTCTAATGAGTCTTGAAGTGAATTAAGTCCCTCCATCGATAACTATTTCTCAAGGTATCTCAAATCTGGTGAAGATTTCTTCATGAAGAAATCCTACTACTACTTGTTCTATCGCAATCGGGGGTGCCTTGGCTTCCATCAATTTTGTGAAATAATCTGTGCATTCTATGATGTAGGAGTTACAGTGGGAAGGAGTATTGTTTGGCCCTATGAAATCTAGGGCCCATTTATCAAAGGGTTCCAATTCCAGTTGTGGCTGTAACAACATCTCGTTTGATTACACGGGTCTTCCCATGCGCTAGCAACTATCGTACATCTTTACATATTCATTGGTGTCCTTGAAGATAGTGGGTTAATAGTACCCTTGATGAAGTACCTTGTACCCAGTCCTTTTGTCTACAAAGTAGCTCCCACATGGACCATCGTGGCAAGCTTTCAAGATCTAATAGATCTCGTCCTCTCACACACATCTCATGATGATGAGATATAATATGGTGTAGAATAGATAGTCATCGATCCATGAGAACCTCCAACTTTGTTTGATGATATTATGTTGCTCCTTTGGACATAAATGATGTGGAAGTCTACCTACAGCCAAGTAATTAGCGATATTTTTTACCCAAGGAGAGTTATTAGAAACCGCAAATAGGTGCTCATCAGGAAAAAAATCTTTGACATGTGGCTCGTTCTCATTAGATGTAAGTCTCAAAACAAAATCAGCCACCATATTATCCTTTCATGGTTTATTCAAGATGGTTATATCATATTCCTGTAGTAAAAATAACCACCTAGTTACCTTGCCATTAGTGATAGGTTTGTTCATTAAATATTTTATGGCAGCATGGTCTGTATGCAATATTATTGGATATCCTGTGATGTAATGATGAAATTTATTAATTGCATGTATTACCGCAAGAAACTCTTTCTTTGTTACTGTGTAATTTAGTTCTACAGGTGAGATATCTTTTTTTATATAGTAAATTGTGTATGGATCATTTCCTTCTAGTTGTCCTAGAACAGCTCCAATGGTGGTGTCGAATGCATCCGTAGAAATATGAAATGGGAGGGACCAATCGGGCCCTCTTAAAATAGGAGCCTCAAACACCTTAGTCTTCAATTCTTTGAGTGCATGTTGGCAGCTTTCTATCCACAAAACGTAGAATATTTGTTAAGAAAAGAAAACAATGGACGAGAAATTCGTGAAAGTTTTCAATAAAGCGACAATAGTAACCAAGATATCCTAAGAAACTTTGTACCTCTTTTTGCAAGCGTGGATTTGGAAAGTTTAATATTACCTTGATTTTTTCCAGATCCACTTGGATTCCCTTAGCTGAGATGTGGTGCCCTAATACAATGTCATTATTCAACATCATTTCACATTTCTAATTGTTGAGGGCAATGTTTGATTCTTTACACCTTATCAATGCTTTTTCTAAATTTGTTAATGCCTCGTCAAATTCATTACCAAATGTCATAAAGCCGTCCATATATATTTCCATATAATCATTAATTAAATCAGAGAATATGCCAATTACGACTCTTTGAAAGGTGGCAAGGGCATTATATAACCTGAATGATAGAACATGATAGGAAAATGTCCCCCATGGACAAGTAAACATTGTTTTGTCTTGATCCTTAGGCATCATCTAGATTTGTTTATACCCATTGAATCCATCAAGGAAAGAAAAGTATTTCTTCCTTGTTAATGTATCCAAGACATGGTCAATAAATGGGAGTGTGAAATGTTCCTTTTGTGTTACTTTGTTGAGTTCTCGATAGTCCACACAAATCCTCCATTTACCATTTTTCTTTGGTACCGTTATGAGAAGGGAGACCCATTGGCTGTCAGAATTTGGATATGTAAATTTGGATGCGAGCAATTTATGTAGCTCTTCCTTAACTATGTCCTTTAGTGTTGGATTCATTCAACGTTGGGGTTGGTGGATGGGTCTATATCCTTCCTTAATGTATATATGGTGAGTGCATAAGTCAGGATAGACTCCCTTCATGTCAAAGTAATCCCAGACGAAGGAATTACTGTGATTTTATAGTACTTTAAGCAGTCGCTCTTTTTGTTGTTTAGTCAGGCCCCGATTGATGTTCAAGGTTTTCCCGGGGCTAATTTCTATAGTTTATGTGAGGAACCCTTGATCTATTTCTGATGAGGACTCGTGTTCTACATGTGATATGCTTGTTGAGGCAAGAGAAACATGTGTTTCTAGATGCATAACATGCTAAAAAACACGTGGGTTGGCTGCGGAAAAAGAAGAGGCTATGAAATCATTGATTTCATCGTCCTTTGTTTTCTCTCTGATGGTTAGGTATTGATCTATAGAGAGGACTTGATGAGTTCTCCTTCTTCGTCACTATATTCTTCATTGGCCCAGAGTGATGTTTCAAAATCTATGTTGGGTTTGACGAGGATACAAGGTTAATTGTTTTGTAAAGGTATTGTGGGAAATGGTCATGTTACCTGACCTACAACTGATGTAAGCATCATCATTGGTCATTCAAGGCCTTCCTAGGATTAAAGGATACCTCCCCAAAGAGGTTTTGGGTTGTAGGATAATAAAGTTAGTGAGATATTCCCACGAATCTACGAAGACCACTACATCTTCTAAGATTCCCTCTGGTTTGATAGTTTATTTTTCAGCAAGTTGGAGTATGATTGGTGTTTCCCTAAGGCTAGTGAGTACTAAGGTTAACATGGTATTGCACGTCATAACGTTGATGGAGGCACCAAGATCAATTAATGTGTTGCTAATAAGTGTATTATTAATCTGCACATTAACTACCAGGATTCTAGGGTCAGAGTATTTGGTCGCGAGAACTCCCCCCATCATTAAGTCAGACAGTTTACCCATAACATGGAGAGTTTGGGGATCCTTCCTTTTTCTATTGGGTTTCCTTAAACAAAGTTCATGTACCACTTTCAAGTATATAGGTACGTCTTCGATGGCTTGGAACAACGGTATTTTGACACACACATTCTTGAGTTCCCCCAAAAAGTCAAATTATGGTTGAGTAAGAGGTTTCTCTAGGATTAATCTTTCTAGATAGGGTGGTTTTTGAAGTTCATAGTGGGCATGATCAACTTTTAAATATTCATGAGATTATTTCTATTCTATTTCTTCATCTCGAACATCATCATTCAGATCTTCAATACGAACAGGAGCTTGCTCCTTAGTTAATGTCTTTGGATATTATTGTAGTACAGGGAAGAGATGGAATCGGTAGGGTAGGTGGCAAGTCCAACAACTTGTGTTGGTTGGGTTGGCCTCCCATTATTAGGGTTAGGTTTGTGTTGTGCGGGTAATTGCGGTCGAGGAGGGTCTGATGTGGATGCCTGCATCTGGGGAGGGGGGAGAAGTTGCATGGGCGGTTGCCTTAAGGGTTGTTGAGGGCCTCCTAAAGTGGGATTTCTCCACCCCTATTTCCATAACTAGTTTGGAGGATGAGGGGCCACCCACTGTTGTGTTGGTAGACACCATGGATGAGAAGTATATTGCATGGAAGGGTTAGTCCAATATGAATTAAAATATTGAGGTTGGGTTGCCATGGTCATTTCTGAGAGGCAAAGCATAGTTTCTCTGGCTCCTCAACTTTATGATAAATAGCTTTCAGTCCTTTTAAGGATGGACAGTTGCAAGTAGCATGGTCCTCACTGCATATTCCACAAACGTCAATTTGGTCCAATGGACATTCTTTCCATGGGTGCTTCATTATACATTTTGGGCAAAATATGGTCAAAGATCATTCTGCCTCTTCTTTCTTCTTCTTCATTTGTAGTGTATCCAACTGGGATACTAAGGAACTAAGTATATCAGTCTTGAATTCCTCTAACATGTTCTTGATCTCTACTCTTGTGACTCCACTTCTAGCAGTCTTTCCAGTCCTTGTCAATATATCCCTTGGTCCTTTTCCCGTCTTTTAAGTACCTGTAACACCATGTTTCCCCCAGCTTGTAAATATAACTGGACTGGCCAGGAACTATGGAAAAATCATAAATGTGAATATGCGATGTAAATGGACCTTGACGAAAAGGTCAATAAATGTGAATGACATTTTGAACTTATTGCAGGACTACTGAGAGGGGATGTGCAGAAAAAGAGACCACGATGGTGGTGGAGGGCACCTGAAAAGGTGGCGTTAACTTCCACCAAGAATTAAATACTGTATTTGGGCTCCACTGGCCCGAAGAACCAAAAGCGGCTCGCTGGCCCTGAAATTCAATGCCTCGCGGGCTGGTAGGCGGATGGCTTGATGAGGGATGGGATGGTGAACCGCCCATTCGTAGAGCCATCAGGCCTGATCAGCGCGATTGTAATCGCGCCACACGCAACCTCACGAGAGGATAAGGCGTAAGGCAGAGGTGATTGAAAGGGCAGACGCGAGGGGAACTCTGGCATTACACAGAGTGAGTGATAGCAGAGAGGAAGGATTGCAACCTTCGCTCCTGGTCACTGGCAAACAGAGAGATGCAGTCTCAGAGCATCGTGGTCTCAACTCGGGGGTGGCTAGTGGTAAATCCGCTGGGAGTCTCTACGCCTACGGTTGGGTGGAAACGAGCACCCCTCTCAGCAGTTGCACCCACTTATGAAGTTATTTCTGATAAGTGTTTTGTTCATATTGCATCTTGAAATTCATATGCTGACATATATGCTCATAAATTGTGAAATGGCGAACAAATTACAGTATAAGAATGTCTGAGTAGTGTTTCGATAAGTAATGTTAGATATATGATTATAGCAGAAAGACCCCGCATGACTTATGTTGATACATGAATTTAATTAGGCATGAATCGAACTAAGTTAGGCTTCCAGCCCGTCCTCGGGAATATGTTTACCCGTATCTACTTCTGGAAATGCCCCGGTATAGATCTCTTCAAAGAGATTTCCTCCCTAGAAAGTTTCACCAAGAACCCAGAAAAAGGACTTGAACGCACAAGTCTTATTAACCCTGTACGAGGAGGAATGACCCTCTTAAGGTTCCAAGGTAGTAGTGTAGGGATATGTAACAAATCAATGACTGAGATTTCATAGGGTGACCCATAGCCATTCACGACCGTTAGATTGACGAAAGTAACGAGGGCATTGGATATCTTGCCCTTTTTCCCTCTATCTTCGGGAACAACGAGGAAATCGGGATCGTAGATCCCAAGACCCAGGAGAACATTTGGACTATGGATCTTTCCACATCCATGAAGTAGTGGAGGAATGCATAAGGCGGGACAATCTAAGCTGCTGGATCTCATCAGAAATCCCGTCGGTCGTTGGATCGGGTTAAGATGCTCGGAGTTTAGTCTCTAGAGTGTGCGCAGAAAGAACGGATCTAGACCATTAGATCTGGGTCCGTTTCCCCGTCATCCGTCGGATCGGACAGGTAAGTGCCTTTTGGGTTGGCGTTTGACGAAGCCCGAGAGTTCATCTAGACCGTCCATCCCTTTAGGACAGGTGTCAGAGATCCGGAGAGAGTCAGGATATTGGCCATCGACATATCGTAGATCCTGAGGTCGAGGGAATCGGGATGCTATAAGTCGCGAAGCCCGAGAGTTCATCTGGACCATCCATCCGTGTGGGTCGCGTGTCAGAAATCCGCAGAGAGTCGGGATGTTTGGCATCGGGAAATCGGAGTTCCTGAGGTTGAAGGAGTTGGGACATCATAAGTCTCGAAGTCCCGATGAGATCATAGCCGCCCGTTTGTGGGGATGCATGGCAGAGATCCAGGCCATTGGGGAAAGTCCCAACGAGGAGTCCGCCATCGAAGTTTGGCTCATCGGGATATCGGAGATCCCAGTGACAAGTTATCGGTGCACTTTGGAATCGCGAAACGCGAAACCCCGATGAGTGGGGGCCAGTTGTCTGCACATCAGGGAAGGAGGATAGTACCACCGTGAGGGGCCAGCTGTCAACAAACTGGAGAGTTGGGATTTGAGGAATCGGGAATTCCGTGGACCTGTGCACTTTGGCATTGAAAACCCCAAAACCCCGATGAGGGACAAGGCTACGGTCTTGTGAAATAGAGGTCACGTGGATTAAGGACATAGCCCAGGAGGCTAAGGCAGAAGAGGAGTGTATCGAGATTTGGGGATCGGTGAACCAAATTGTTGGGACATCACGAGCGTCAAAACCCCGATGGACGGAAGAGATTCTTTCGAAGGATCTCTGAGTCTGTAATGACCGTTAGATGTGGAGGTGAGACGTCAACTTAAGCCAGGATGTGAATATGCATTAGGATAAGCGGCGAGTATATCTAGACGGCCAGAGTCCACCCGTCCAGATCTACAACTGAGGTTCCATTTCGGAGCCCCCTTATTGTTCTGCCTTTAGTGGTTGNGGGGGGGGGTCCGGAATTGGACGCACAACTCTCGAATGGTCGAGATTTACTCATCGTGATCAACGGCTTCCAGGTGGATTCCGGACCCCCCTTGCCATTCTGCCTTTAACGGGGGGGGTCCGGAATAGTGTGTCACGTGAAGTGGGACCCCTCCCTGTCATGACGTCCACCGTGTCGCATTTTCCTTGCCACCTGTATACCACCTAACCGCGCAATGGGCGTTTCTCATTGGCTATTCTCTACCCCTGTTGGGGTTTATTCCAATTGGCCATTCGCTGATCCCATGGGAATTCATCCCTATGGGATGCACGTTAGCCCTGGCGGGCTTTGGTGATTGCAGAGTCTAATGATTGGACCTTACTATAGCGCCGGAGCGTGAAACACAAATAGGCACTATGTTCAAACTGAACAGTGATCATGACCCGCGATCACCTGAGAATGGGGAAGAAAAGAGGAAGAGCCAGTCTACGTTGGATCTCCGTGGTTATTTAGGAGCTCGAGTCCGACAGAGGACCAGAAAAAATTGATTTAGGTAGTGGGTATGTTACAAAGTGGTATCAGAGCATGGTTACAACACTCGGCCTGATTGGGCTCATGCACGAGTCGCACATAAACCTCATTCGAAACACTCCTATGAGGAGTAATCCCCTGACTTAACTCTCTTGTCCAGGATTAAAACTTGGAAAATGAGAACCCGACTGTGTATGCAAGTGAAAGAAGTTATGAATTTATGCACCATTTATAAAAATGAATTTAAATCTTGACTAATAGCCAGCGTTTGTCTTTTCTGTCAAGCGGACGATCAACCACGGGAATCTACAAATGCAGAGTATGGTGACTCACCAAGAGGTGGGAGAAGGCGCCCACAACAGAGATGAATATTCTGACGAAAGAAGAGCAATAGGAACCCCTCCAGGCCTAGCTGAGACTGTGAGGAGTCTCATGGTCGAATTGCAAAGCTGCAAGGCTGATAATGAAAGGATGATGAAAGAACAAGA